>JANEYF010003828.1:0-152115 GCA_029963845.1 Rhamnusium bicolor | reverse complement strand
TAGATTATATTAAACTAAAAATCATTATAATCTAAAAGTGAAATATCATGTATAATACTGATATTATTGAGGAAACTTTATATAGTTTTATAAGTACATTAAACATGTATGTAAAGATATAAAGGTATAGAAATTTAATAGTCACGTTACTGAAAAAAGCAAAATATAACTATTAATCACAAAAAGTCATGAAGCGGGTAAGAATACAAAAATTTACAATCAGAAATAATAAAGGAATTATACTTAATGAAGATAAAGTAATTATTGATACAGCAGACGAGAAAATTATAAATATTGGTACTTAAATTGCAACTAAACTAAAATCTAATAACCAAAATCGATGAAAAACACAAGTAAATAATAATTCTTCAATGTTCTAGAAAAAGCTAGCTAAAACAATAAAAAAATTGTTGAACTAAAAGTAATTGGGAAAAATTCCAGGGAAAAAATCAAATATTAGCAGAGGTAATCAAATATGCAAATAAATATAAAAAATTCTCCTTGCTTACATAGGTATATAATAAAATATTTACTACAGTAGTAGTTCCTAATATTTTCAAAGAACGTATTGTCATGCTAGTATATAAAAATGGAAGTCATCTAAAATTGCTAACTATAGGCCAGTTTCGCCTATTTCTAATATAGCTAAAATATTTAATAATTGCTTAAAGATAGATTACTTGAGTATTTAGAAAAAATTTAATTTGTTGTCATCTAATCAATATAGTTTTAGAAATAATACAAGTACCGAATTAGAAATTTATGATTTTGTAAACAGTATAAATAAATCGCTTGATAGAAGTGAAAAGGTGTTTGGCTGCATTCCTAGACTTGGCCAAGGCCCTTGATACCGTTTCTCATAATATATTAATAAACATAGAAAAACAAATGTATATAAGAGGCATTATTTTGAAAATATTGAAAGGTATTGTGTGAAAAGTTATATGTGAAAATTAATGATACCTTAAGTGAAAGTCATTCAGATCAGCATACCACAGGGCACGCTGCTTAGTCCAATGTTATTTTTGATATATATTGATGAAATAATTAGGTTACATAAAGTTTCATTTACACGTAGTTTTAATATTCACGGCGCAAAGTTGGAAATGATGTACTAAAAAATGCACCGTAGACTGTAAGCAGTATAATAGCATACTAACATTTAATGAGACAAAAGAAAACGAATTCATGACGTTTTCCATTTCAAGCTCTAAGCAAATACAAAAAGAAAAATGCACATACACACAGCAGAAAATTAAATTTCAATAGAACGTGCACATATATGACATAAATCATATAAAAACTTCTGTTGTGCAAAGTTACAAAAGCACAATATTATAATTTTTTTTGGACCCAAATTTTATAACATTTTGTTACCTAATATTAGAGAAAAATCAAATATAAAATTTAGGAATCCAAAATAAGAAAAAAGTTTCTTATGGAGGTATGTCCAGAGACGCTTCTTTAATGAGTTACACCTTCCAAAGATGTAGGTTAAAATTAGGTTTTTAATTTTTTCCTCAAAATTGGAGAAAGATAAAAACAATAATTTTGGTATAGCATCCTACTAGGTATTTTCCATTTTATTAAATATTGTAATTTTCAAAACAGCCGTGTGTGGACTGAGACTATTTTAGTGTTTTATTCAAAAACTATTAGTTAGATGAAAAAAAATTAAAGGACAAAATAGTTTCTTAATGATTCAGTTTTCCAAGGTACATTTTTATATGATAAAATTCGGGTCCGTTAAAAAGTTAAAAAAAAAATTAATATGGGGGTTGCCGATTTCACTTATTTCCACCAATAAAGGATTATTGGAAAAAATACCCCTAAGGAGCGTTTCTTATTAGTAGAAAATCTCTAAAAAAATTCATTTTTTTTTATTTCTCCAATTTTGGAGAAAAAAATTAAGAACCTAATTATAACTTCCATCATTGGAGGGGCGTAACTCTTTAAGGAAGCGTTTTTGGACATACCCCATATGAAACTTTTTTCTTATTTTGAGATCCTGAAATCAGATTTGAATCTTGTCCAGTTAATACTGAAACACACTGTACACAGGCGTTTTTATGTAATTATTCCTATGCACACAGATGTCGGTCGGGGATATCGCTGCTAACCACTCATACTTCTGGTTCCATATGACCTACGAAGAAGAGGCCATCACGAACGACCCTAAGCGGAAGGAGATTAGACAGGTGAGGGACTCACTGATGGTCATACCAACGACGAACATGGCAATGGACACGGATGCTTTGGCGATTGAGGGAACTTCGATACAATTTAAGGACCTGCCACGAGAATAGCGAACCTGCGTGAAGGGGATACATGGCGCAATTGCGTACACTTTGCGTGAAATGCATCTAGGGCATCGCGCCTCTCTCAACAATACCTGAGAGATCAAGTATCCTCTCTTGCAAAGAACAGGTTACGTAAGGGTACCCCAGCAGCTAGAAGCAGTTCTAGCCGCACTTTCACCGCGGCAACAGAAGTTGCTGGGAACATCTAAAAGAGTACACCCGTAAACTTAAGGACGAGGGTGTTTTTTTATACCAGGACCACCCTAAAGCCACAAGACATGGCTCGAATGGACGCGGTCAAGATGCAGACATCTGGCAGATTAATTGCGCCGTTTACAACGTCGTAAAGCAACTCGTCCCCCCACGAGAGGTTAAACAATTCAAGGATCAAGAAAGCTAAGGGGTGTAAAAAAGATCGAGCGCTAGATACAGCGACACTCCAGCAATCACACCTTGGAGTCCTTATAGACATCATGAAGAGCCAAAGAAGTGTGTCTGGCAATCAGCATGGAGAAAGTCCAACAAGCTCTTGTTGGTATTAAGAACTTAGCTGCCCCAGGCTCCAGATGACATAAATAACTGTTGGTGGAAGAAATTTCCTTCCATTCACCGTCTGGTGCAAAATTTTCAATACATGGTGAAATGAGTGGTAGCAGATTTCGGACTGGTTTGTCAAGGGGCGTATTGTGCTTATCTCCAAAAAGGGGGATCTTTCTGGACCCGAGGAATTATATGATTCCTTGAGTCCTCTCCTATACTGCATCTCACTGCTGCCGTTATCTGTTGGGCTCCGCCAAACTCGTGGATGACAATGCGGACCACCCAACGACCGGAGGCATAAAGTCACCCATCTCTTTTATATGGATGACCTTAAATTTTATGCCTCCGGAGAATGCGACCTATAAAACGCTCTTAGGGTTGTCGAAGAATACACGCGGGTCATTGGTATGGAGTGCTAGTTGGACAAATGTGCAGTCATCCACCTCAAGAGAGGACGATGCGGGGAAGTCTCTGAAGATGCAGATGGAAGCATCCTAAGACTTCTGGATGCCTGAGAGACATATACATATCTGGGTGTACAACAAAGGCACATCCAGAATGTAAAACAAATAAAGGATTCTCTCCACGGCAAGTACAGACATTGACTCCGACCTTTCCGGGAAGAGCAAGGTGTCTAGGTATCCATAACTGACATGCGTGCCGTTCCAGTTCTGCTCTACTCCTTTGAAGTAGTGAAGACACAGAGGCATTCATATGAGATTGTCTGTTGCTCTTTGTTTACTTCCCACGTCAACGGGGCGGCCGAGGACTCTTGAGCCTAGAGGCATGGCAGAGTAATACTGAATATGGCATGTAACATCCTCAGGGGCTCAGATTTTCTTTTGTAGAATGAAGCTGTAGGAGTGGGAGCAGGATTATTTGAGGCAGCAAAAAGAGCCGCAGATGAACTCAGTTTCGCATTAAGGCCAGGCGAGGTGGCCGGCGACGTGCTGATGTAGAGTCAGTTACTGAATTTTAGCCAAATCACCTGAAAATGTGAATTAGAGCTAACGAACAAGAAAATCCATTTCGGCAGTATGTCGATAAACCACAGCATGATGTTTTCTATAACAAAATATAAATAAACACTGGTTTTATCGATCAGGCTGACATTCGATTTTCTAAGGTCAGTTGGGCTAAAGTCGGAGACCGAAGAATTCATTATGGCCTGCCAAGATGTTGTTATCAACTCCGTAGTGTACCGTAGCCGCGTGTTGCGTATAGAATTCCTGATATGAACTGCAGGACCTGTGGTCAGGCGTCGAAATCTCTCATGCAATTACTCTCCGCATTCCCCATATAAACAATTTCGGCCTACATCCACCGACATAACGCGATGTTACATGTGCTAAGGCACTCGTGCGGGGTAGACCAGACACCAGTGCTGCCTTACGTCCGCGAAGATATTGAGTCCGTTGTCGAGAACGAAGAGTGTCGCATTTATTGGAACTACTCGTTCCCGACTGTCAGGCAAATCCAAGCCAATAAGCCTGACATTAAACCAAGGTGACGTATGTCTTCGAATTTTCGGTCCCTGCTGAGAAAAACATCACCTTGAAGGAGGAGGAATAGCGGACAAAATATCGCGATATCCGGTAGAGCTGCAAGTGTTATACCCAGGCTACTCGGGCAAAATGGTCGTCCTGATAATTCGTGTACTCAGAGGGAAAAAGCCTACGTTGCTTTCGGAATTGAAGACCATACCGGCCTGTCAAAAATCAGCCGAGTGGCTGGCAGGCCAAATGCAGAAGGCGGTTACTTTGGGTTTTCTCCGTCTGCTTAGAGCACATGATTCTGGTATCTACTATCAATAACCCTACGGGATGTGGGGAATAAATGGAATAATAATAATATTATCCTTGTTAGACGATGTTCATAGCATATAAGCTGGTTACAGCTCAGCGTATTCTGTTGGGATAATTATTTAAATATTTATATCGTAAATATAATGGAAAATAAGAACTTATTTGATTTGATTTGATTATTTGATTAATTTTTCATCAATGATATATAATTATTCTAGTTGAAAATGAATTTGTGCAAAACTTTAAAGAGGCAATGTATGATAATTGATAATACATACACCTCCTACTCGTATTTGCTCTCTTGATTTAAAACCACAAGTTGTCAGTGTTATTTCAAGGTTCAATGAAAAATAACCAATAATTTGAAATTAGCTATATCCAGCTTAACACCAGTGGTGGCGTTTTAAATTAAAATTAATACATTTCGTTGTACAAATGATAAAATATAGCTTGTTTTTAAAAACCCGTACGACGACTAAGTTGTACAAAATATGTTTCATTTAAATTGACCGATTTTAGTAGTAACTATTCTTCCCTCTACATAATTAGAAAGTATTTTCTAAGTTTACAAATTTTATATGCATTGGATTGTAAAAATTTCTCGAATTGCATATAATGCACACTATTTAATAGCCACTTTAGATGAGGATAAATCGATGACAAATCTTATTTAGCAATCTGCTGACAATCCTGTTTTGAAATATTTTCTGTAGTAGTGTAATGCAACCTAAAATGGTTTTGTGTTCCGTGAGCAAGCCATACTGTGGCTTTTTCTAATTTTAAAACTACTGAAGAGAAAAATATGCACATATTTTGATGATATTTGTTGTTTGTGGAGCAATATTTTCCCTCTTCTAAAACGGTCTTAAGACATTATAATCATATTATTTTTATTGAAATTTTTCATTTGGATAGTCGTTTATATGTTAGAGTTGGCAAAAGAAATGAAGATTTTTATGAATGACAACTAATAGAATAAATACATTACCATTTTCACATCCATTTTCACATATAGGTTCACATTCGTAACGACTATGTGGTTTTCGTTCCCATCCTGAGCAACATACTTCTATTTTGCTGTAACCTTCTCTTGACTGAAACAAAAAAAGCTCATTCAGTGATGTACTGTCACTCGATGTTGGTGGTAGTAAGCATTGGGGTGTATGTTTTTAAAACTTCAAATCAGGAACTTAATTTTATTAATAAAAACGAATAAAATTTTAATCCTGCTACTATAGGTATAAAGAATTTTTTGTTTTCGTGTTTTACTAAAGAGTTCCTATTAATTTGTGATTAATTAATTGGAATTAAGAGCCATTTATAGAGAATTTAAAATAGTGGTGTATTTATAAACTTATATCTGCCACATTAGTTGCACTAGAATGGTGCTTGGGTATCCAACTTTTAATTAAATGTAGAGTAGATCCCTTTTTGGGCAAGGAAAAAAATTGGAAAAAATTCTTCGACTATAATATATTGAATGTATTATTGTCATAATCGTATGCTCATAACAAAAAACAATTTTTTAAACATAAACTGTAAAAGCTATACGTAAACATTTTAATAAGAAGTTGGTTTAAATTTGTTAAATGACATTTTTATTTATTGGTCAAAGTAATCTGAGAAAGGTCGACATGTGCGACAACGTGGATTTGGACGCTGTAGAACAACCACACATCGGGAAGAATATCATCTACAAACTTTTGCCCTACGAAATAGATTTTCCAAGATGTAAACGGTGGGAAATCAGTGGATAGAAATTTTAGGTCGGATGATATCAATGGCATCAGTATATCGCCAAATTAGAAGTATTGGACATTCCTACCAACCGTTTTTGTGTCTACCACTTACTCCACGTCATCGCGCCCTCAGGCTGACATGGTATAATCAGAGAGTGAGTTGGAGATATAAATGACATGAAACAGTGTTCAGTGATGACCCTTAATTTTGTTTGTGGGTCCATGATGGACGTAGGAATATGAGATGCTTACGACCTAGAGAACACCGAAATTTGGAATTCACTGTTTAACGTCAGACAGCCCTTATCAAAGGTGGGATGGTTTGGGGTGGGATATGCTATGGCAGTAAGTCACCATTAGTCTTCATTAGTGATAACTTGAATGCTGCCAATTACTTATGTAATGCACGTCTATTATAGACTTGCTGAAACCCGTTATGTTGCCATAACTATAAGGGCGGAATAATCCATTTTCCAGCAGGATTATGGCCGTCCTCATACGGTATGGGTTACATCAAACTTCTTACAGGAAGCTAAATGTGGTTGGTGGCGATGTGGACGGTATGGTGACTCAGTCTGTCTCCGATCGAACATGTGTGGGATATGATTGATAAAAGAGTGGGATATTTATTCACCCTATCCCAGGATAATTTTGAAATTGAGGCTATGAGATATCACAAACTGACATTGATCATCTCATTGACAGCATGCCTAATAGAGAGAATGAGTGCATTCGAAATCGTAGTAGACCCATCCTTTCTCATTACTAAATAATTTTTATATTCCGCGTCGCACAATGTTGAATGTTCAATCACTTTAATATCATACGATGGGGGACAACTTTAGTGAAAATTTCAATAAAATTGCTCAACAAAATCATGGTACTGTATTTTTATTCAAACCAGTATGTTTAGTTACCGATTGAACAGATAACCCGTCATTAAAAATGACTTTACATATTGTTAATTGTGTATCTACCTACAGTGCTGCTTTAAATGGTATTAAAAGTTACTGATGTACTACAATCTTCAGCCAAATGCAAGGTCACCTATATATTTTAAACGTTAAGTCACATACTTGATTAGAATTTAGTATTTACTATTTAATAATTACAATTAAACATTCTTAAATACAGTGTTGAGTATTAGACAAACGTGTTGGATCTAGTTCCTTTTTTTCAGTGACCCTGGTTTTTCCAACATTTAACAATAAACTAATAAAATAATATTAGTTTTAAATTTACAATAACAAAATTCTGTATTTCATTATGTTTACAATTTTTTCTTTTCTATCTACTGTTAGCTTTTATATATATTAAAAGCGTAAACAAATATGTAACACAAAAATAAAATAATAACGACCACACCGAATAAGGCTCGTCTGACGCGCGATACATAATATACGTATGTCAATCAGAGCACACTATTACTGAATCACCTGTAATTGTGGTACGCTTGGCGCTAACATCTACTATTCTTTGCTTAATTGTTTTCCTTTTCTCCAGGTTTCTTCCACTTTGTTGAAAATTTTTGTTTTCTATTATCTTTTTATTGATTTTTTTTCGTTTTTATCAACTGCAGTTATTATAGTGGATATAATTTTAATGAAACAAATGAGAATAATTAATTAATTACACACAGGGAGTTCTTTAATTATCTGTCTAAATCTTTTGCAGGATGTGAACATATCATTATTGAATGATACCAAAACTATGCTCATTGCAAAGAATTTTTCAATATAAATCATCAGTTGATTAAAGTAGACATTGCCAATATGTCAGTTATTTTTTTAACTTTGATATTTTGCATATTTCAACTATGAGAACTGAAGGTATTTTAATGCTTCTGTTTGAAAAGTGTTCAATAGGCGGAGAAAATATAATGAATCTTATATTCTATTACATAAATGCATTTTTTTTTAAATTGAGAGCACATATATATACATATATATATATATATATATATATATATATATATATATATATATATATATATATATATATATTATTTATTTATTTATTTATTTATTTTTCTGTAAAGCAGTCCTAAATAAACAGAGTAAGTGAAGTTGAAAGTATGCCTCTTATTTAAAGCTAAGTAATTCTGTTTGTACACCGAGAATCATTTTCGGCAGGTAGGGTGAAGTTATCCATTGCTACGCAACCGACAACCACACACACAGTCCGCCTGGACATTCCGTTTCTTCACTGAGTTATCCTAGCTTCTATTATACCGCTGATAGCATAAAGTGGTGTTCCTACACTTTAAAACAGGAACTATCGTTCGAGACCGTACCGTAATAAAAAGTTCAGTGTCACTGCTGTAGTAAAGGGTGCCAAATTGACACATTACACAAATACCGTTTTGTGTTCACAATACCTGAAGAGGTAAACGTAGTTAATAATAAACTCGTTGGTGAATTTAGTAAATCTCTATATGGCTTTAAGCAATCTTCATGACAATGAAATAAAAAATTTAATGACTTTTATAAAGATGTATGGTTTTGATCGTAATAACGCAGATCACTGTGTATATCATTATTTTTATGGAAAATATGAACTGTTGCTTGCTTTGTATGTAGACGATGGGTTGATAATATCGAACTCTAAAGAGACTGTACAATAAGTTTTAAGTGATTTAAAGACACAATTTGAAATAACTGTTGGTGACGGGACTTATTTTGTTGGACTTGAAATTAAGCGCGACCGAGATAAAAGAAACATATTTATTTCCCAAGAGAATTATTTAAATCGTGTGTTAGACAAATTTAATTAGTACGAAGCAATCGAAGTGGGTAAATCATCTTAAGGCAGGTGAAATTTGAAACACGTATGATCAGTTAAGAATGAACATTATTCCATATCGTCATGCGGTAGACTCGTTAATATTTGCAGCTGTTGTGAGCCGCCTAGATATTATGTACACAGTTGGTATAGTGAGCAGGTATTTATCAAATTGAAAACCTATACGGCGACTATATAGCGGTAAAACGAATATTTCGTTTCTTAAGTGGGACTACTTCACATGGTATTGTTTATGATGGAATAAGTAATGAACTCATTGGATACCCAAATTCTGATTATGCTAGGGACCCGGACACACGTAGATCAAATAGTGATTATGTATTTAAAATTGCTAATGGCGCTGTTACCTGGATGAACCAACGGCAGAAAATAGTTGCGCTGTCAACAACAGAAGCCAAGTATGTTGCAGCAAATGATACTACAAAAGGGGCTGTTGGCTTCGGTTGCTTCTATCAGGTATCGGGGTTTAAATTAACAAACCGAAATGTAACTAGATAACCAAGGGTCTATCAAGTTGATTAGATTCCATAGAAGAACAAAGTACAATGACTGCGCTACCAATTCATAAGAAAACAATTCCCGGACGGTGATATTGAGATTTCATAAGTCGTTTCAGAGAATCAGCTGGCAGACATCTTAACTAAAGGATTGGAGAAGAACCACTTCCAGAAACTTCGTGGAGAAATAGGAATTAACGTATTTGATGCAAAGTGCACAACCGATAAGAGTGTTGTCAAAGACTAGTGAGGAGCAGTGTAGTTGTGTACTTTGAATTTCCCGCGTGTTATTTTACCCTCACTCGGATTCTATATGAACTAACACGGTTTTGAAAAATGTCAATTGTAGCAATCAAACGCGATGTGGTTAGTTGACTGTTTTACTTTGTATGTGTAAAATATACTACTTGTATAAGTGTTTTAATATTATATTTAACTCTGTGCTTATTGTTAATATATTTAGTTACACAGTAACAGTACACGTGTCTGCTATTCTCCGTGAGTCCATTATTTTCTTACAAATATTACATACGGAATGATTTTTTCTTTTCGCAAAGTGGAAGAAAAAACATTCCTATAAAAAAGTCTGTAGTATTTTTAACTAAAGGTATTTGTTTATATTTTTATTAGTGATCTAGATAGTGTTTTAGGTTTTCGATAAATCTAAAATATTTTTATATGCAAAGAACCAAAAAAAAAAAAACAACGAAGAATAATATATTCCTTTAAACTTACTCCATTTCCTCGAGGTATGATGCCACGTCTGTCTTCTGGACTTAAAAGATCGATGGTCCTAAAATAGATTAATAATATTGTTAATGTTTAATTTAAAACAGTTGAAATACCAGTTGCACCGTTCTATGATTTTCAGAAATTTTTATTTACATATTTTTTACAAAATCTTCTAAACACATGACAATTAATTGTTGTTAAGTTTTGTACCGAAGAAGCCAGTGCGTGTTGGCGAAACAATTATGATCATTTTTTTTATATATTTCATAAAAAAATATATAAATGAAAATTTGTGAAAATCATAAACTGGTTAAGTTTTATTGTAATTTAAAATACGTTAAAATTGTTTTAAAGGTTTGTATCGTATATTTTACTGAAATGTGATTTATTATAATGTAAATCTTGAAAATGAGTACTCACGTGCTCAAATATATCCTTGGTAATTCGCTATTAACTTAAAATATGTCTGTTTACGAAACAGAACATTATAGTCACACCTTTAGATATATATTTAACGATGAATAAAGAATTTGAGAAAAATAAAATGCAAATATAGGATACATTTTAGAAGTTATTACTGTTATTAGTTATTAGGCTTAACATATAAAACGATTAGATGGTGTTAAAAAATAAGTTTTTCATATTGCCACTATAGAGGGTGATTTGTATGTAATGGGACACGCCACGTGCGCTGCACTCGATGTCATATCAAACCCCAACTTTTCACCCTTATATTTGGTAAAAACTTGCATCGCTTCATCATTTTTAAATAAAAATGTTATACAGTTTGAATTTTGCTAAAATTAACAGTTTTCGAGATATTTACTACCTCTTAATCATACTAATTTCAGATCATTTGACGCTGCAGATGTTGGATTAAAATGAACATATAATTCTGCAATTTAATTTTGCGTCCAGTAATATCTTTTATGCGAAGATGTAGTGATTAAACAAAAGAGGTCTTGTCAAAACTGGCCATGAGTGCCTGTAATTTTTGCATACTCAGAAAATGCTGCGACATAATTTGGTCCCTAATGAAGAAATGCGAGGTATGGTGTGCATTTATGCTTAAAGGAATTTTAGTGGAAGCAGTGCAGATCTGAGGACGGTGATTGGTCACAGATTATTATTTCCAATTCTAAAAAACCCCTGTTTACAAATTTTCAGATCAATAGTTCAAAACTGCTTGAATTATGACAGAAAATAAAGTTTCGACTTTAGGACCCTGTTTCTTTTTTAATACTAAATTTTGGACTAGGTAAATCGTAATATTTTTATGTCCCGGTTCCACCGTCGCTTTGTGTTCCATTACTAAGGACCACCATGTATAAAACATTTTAGTAATATTAACCTTATTAATCAAATACAACAAAAACATAAAAACTTCTTTCATATAATTGCAGGAATATAATAAATGAAGCAAATATTTCATAAAACTTCATTCATACCAACTTATAAATCTCTTTGAAAATTACGGACAACTTATATACTAAATCGTTCGTTGTACTAAGAGAAGACAGAATCAAGACTAAACAACAAAACAAACTTTCTAAAATTAATACTTTTACAAATACAAGCAAATATTAAGTCAAAGAATCAAAATCACTGGCCAACAAATTTTGACCAACTTTCTGTTTCTCTACATCAGATGATGTTTCTTATAGCTCTTTGCATGTAGTTTAATAAAATATTTATAAAAAAATTTCATCACTCTCCATTTTTTAGAAACACGGGTTTGAAATGTTAAAATTTTAGTCAAAATCTGTAAAACATTCACATTTTTCTATACTAAAATAATTTAAAAATATTGTTTCAATTAATATAATACTCTATAGCATTTGAATAAAGTGTATTTCAATCTCTAATGAAAAAATTCAAAATCTCCTAAGGTATAAAAAAAATTCAACTACTACTGCAGCCATGAAGAAGTTTTAAAAGAAATTGTCCCCACATGCACAATTCAACAAAATTGGGCTAAAATGCATGGATCTTGGTTGTAGTACAAATAATACAACAGTATAAATATCACAAAATATGCATGGGTGGTGTGTGTTTGATTTATACATATATTTTAAATATTGAGAAAGTTATAGACTTATTAAAATATTAAATTTCTAGTAAATTGTGGGTTACAACTTTTTTTAAAGCATACAAAACTACATAAGAAACACAATTTCCATATGAGAAACAAAAAATCTTGTAAACCAGTGACATAAAATACACAACTATACAAAAACTGTAACAAAACTTGGATGAAATAAAATCTGAATGCATGTATTAAATATTAAAAATACACACGCATGAGAAATAAAATGAAATTTTTTTACATATTTCACTGAATGAGTTCATAAGGCTAGAAACAATGGCGAAATGTCTGATTTCTTTTATTTTCTCTATATTTGTTTGAATATATAATATAGAGGCAGCGAGGCTGCAGTTGACTTTGAAGATAAAAATTCTGAGAATTGTGTTGCCCTGATTTTTATTAAAAGTCGACTTTTATTATTATTATTATTATTGCCAACATAATTTCAAAAGTTTGTTAAATTGAATCTAGCACTTTTGAGATGCTTCATCAATTTTTTACATTTTTCGTTTCTGGTACAAGAAAAACATAAAGAAATTTTCTTTGAATTTCTATTAGCCATAGAAATATTTTGATCAATATCTCAAATACCTAATAATATGAAAATACTCGAATTTAATACATTTACAGAATGTTTAATGTGGAAAGTTTGCTCATTGCTATTGGTCACTGCTCATTGTTACATAACTGGATAGAATAAACAATAATTTTCTTTTTTTCTGATTAAAGTATATATATGTTAACATTTATTAAATTAACCAAGCTATTTTTAAAAGAGAAAATAAGGATAACATAAAGATATATGTACATTCTACAAATGTTAGTTTCCTTCTTTCTAAATATTGGTTAATTGTGAAAGATGACGTTATTTCTTAGTAACGATTATTATGCTTAACTCAGTTTATAAAAAAAAAAGGTTGAACATACAACTATTTCTAGGTCGTTCTTAGAAATTCGATTTGATCAGTGTTAATTTATTTGATAGTAACAGATAAAATCTCTATGAAAAGAATAGTACTTACGGCACTTCCAAATGACAAATTCCTCTTCGGGTATTATTTACATGACCATACTGCAATCCTGCTGCTTCCAAAACAACTATAAAAACACATAAAACTGCACCAAAAATTACAAGATCTCTACTTCTGCACATTGTTGTAATAAATAAATGGTACGTGGTCACTTTAGATGGTAATGTGTTTTTATTTAATGCAGAGAGCGAAAGTGAATTCAACGGACGCTGACGTGATGATATTGTGTACTTATCAAGAACTACCTACTTCTTATAATCTTGTACACGGAGGACAAAACATTAAATTTCTATTAAATACTATTTAGTAACTAATTACTAGAATAGAAGTTGAATGTTAGCATAATGATACCTATATGACTTGAAATAAAACAAATTATTTGGAAGACAAATAATGACACAGGGACATATGCATTGGACATATTATTTATTAATCATATCGATAATTTATTAAATATTAAAACGATTGTTTTTAACTACATATATATATATATATATATATATATATATATATATATATATATATATATATATATATATATATATAAATATATATTAGGTGTTTCTAGATAGCCACAGAAAAGAAAAAATATCATAATTAGAGTTGGCAAGTCGTGCGGCTATTCAGTGGTACAACAACAGGAAAATAGATATCTGGTGAGGCAATGACCGGCTGCTGAACAAATCGAAGAGAGCTGCGATATTAGTCCTTTGTTGTATGTCGTAGTGTTTACACGCTAATTTATTCCTCTACGTTGTATTTCATGTTGTTGTTTTGTTGACAATCTTATTTGGTGTATTTTATTGTTGATATTAATTTGATAATAAAATATATCAGACGTGCGCAAGGGAAAAGACGAAAATATGTTAACAAAGTGAATAAATTTATCAGTGAATTCCCGGATTTATGGTGCTACAATAATTTGTAAGGCATTCGAGACAGACCTGATGTGCTGGGATAAATATGATTGTAGACGTCACGTAAATACTGTGCAACATAACAAAAAATTGCGTGCCTTCGAAAACACAGTTTATGTTCGATTTACTGTTAATGCTGATTGCCTGTGATGTTCCGCTGCACATACTCGATAAACAACCATTTCGGGAGATCTGGAATAATTATAACCCCCAGGTGACGTTATCAAGTCGCGCAACGTTGCATAACTATGTACCAACTGTACGCGAAGACATTGTAAATAAGATCAAATGTGTATTAAAAAAATACACGGTTGTGCTTGTGTTGACGAGACGACAGATCGTAAAAAAAATCTATTGTAAATGTTATAGTATGGGTAGTGGACCCTCTTAAACCGACATTTCCACTATTACTAACTAGCAAAAGACTAACTGAGTGTACTGCCAAAACAATTACGTGGGTGGTGCTGGAGACGTTAGAAAAATTTGATCTGTCAACAAGTCAAGAGTTGATGTTTGTGACCGATGATACCGCGACAATGCTTTTGGTAGGCCGTTCTCTTCAAGAACACGGTTGTAGATTGGTACATGTTACATGTAAAGTACATGCTTTACATCTTGTGGCAGAAACTATTCGACAAGGTTTTCCAGAGGTAGATGCATTAATAGCAAGTACAAAAAAAAGTGTTCCTTAGAATTTCCTAAACGTCTTCGCGTATTTCACAGCAAGTGTCCCGGTATTTCCGAACCACCAAAGCCGATTCTTACACGTTAGAGAACATGGTTAAAGGCAACTTTTATTATGCTGAATATTTACAGTAAATAAAAACTGATACTACCATTCAATTCTGAGTAGGGTGCAGCTATTAAGGAGAGCCAGACAAAATTCGAAGATATTTCCGTTGAAACAGCTTTAAAAATTATTCACAAGAACTATAAAAAACTACATGGTGCCATACGAAACTTACAAAATAGTGCGTTGTCGTTAGCGGAGTCACTGCAAATGGTGGACGGAGTAAATCGACTGCTACACTTTATAGGTGACGCCCGTTAGAGAAAAGTTCGCACGTGTGTTAAAGAAAGACACCGGTTTTACCAGATTAAGACAAATTTGTGGTGGTACTGATGGTGCAACCCCAGATCCGTTAAGTGCGTTCAAAGACTATTTTAAGTATGCCTGTATTGCATCAATAGATGTCCAACGGTCGTTCTCAAAATATAAGCATATTTTTCCATCACAGTGAACATAACTCACGGAGACAACCATAGAAACATACCTGATGCTGCAAAAGTTTTTACAGATCTTCTCCAGTTTGTGAGAACCAAGCTAGTTCATCAAGCTAGTTAATAGGGTAAGTTGTGCATACATTGTTATAAATTGTAACAGTTTATTGCCTTTGTTACTAGTTAATTTTTTTTATTACGTTTATTACGATGCGTACGCCTATGTCCTGCCGCACAAATCTGCCAACTCTACTCATAATCTTCGAAAATAACATCCGTGTTTAATCAGAATATTTAATACATGTTAAAAAACTTTTCATACTAAATTATTACATTTTTTACTTTCTCATCTATCTAACCTACTTGAGAAATTATTGGCGTCGTGAAAAAATCAAATTCCAGATTATGATGAAAATGGATGTTTTGAGACCGAAAATAGAAAACTTATCCGATTTGACATTGTGTGTCTGTGGGCTGCTGGTCAATGTTGTGACCGCATTTTCTCAAACACGTCTCGACATGAAAATCTGAAATTTTACATATAACATCTGTTGGATCCAAGGACGAACCCTATTGAATATCAATGAAATTGGTTCACTAGGGAGGAAACGTCTTAAGGGGGCAAACAGAAATTTGTAAATTCAAAAAATGTTTCAAATAAAAATTGTTCAGAATGAGGAAATGTGCAGAAAGAATTCTTGAAAATTTCTCGTAAGATTAACCGTTACTTAGAAAAAGAGTTTAAAATTAATTATATTCAATTAAAAAGATAAAGTCGGTCTCGGCAGGATAATTAGAAATTAATGAAATAAAATTATTTTATTTTTTACTCATGGAAATCTGAAATACAAGAGAATTTGTGAATTTTCTAACATTTCAAGAAGTCAAGTCCTAGTCCCTCGTCGAAAATGACACCGACATGAGTATTAGCCAAAAATTTATTTGAATTATCTAGAATCGCATCATAACTACCGATAAACCTGTTGTTTTAAAAACTCATCTACGATTTATTAGTATAAAACAACAACATCAAAGACTGTAATCCACTAACTGTAACCATATATATATACAGGGTGTGGCAAATAATTATATAATTGATTTAATAAATTGTACTTTTTATTTATTAATTTTCTTATGTTTTCTTTGTTTCAAATAAAGAAGAAACACGGGAAATTTAGATATGGAAAGATAATCTGTTCAAGAACGATAATTGATTTACTTTCGAAATATTTGTTTGGTCCTGATAGTCAAAGACACTTTAGTCATCAATATAACGTAAGGAAACTAAAATCAGTTCTAAATCACTAGATCTGTTTTAAATTTTATAGCTCGATTTCTACAAACTGGAAAAGAGCAACTAACGATCAACAACAACTCGAATACAGGACATTAATAAACGAGTTAACGACATTATTACATGCAGAAGCTTCGGTTAGTAGAAACTGTTGATATTAATTTAACATCAGAAGACGAACCGTAGTAAGAAATTGACTGGCGTCGGTGAGGAGCATGGTGTAACTTACAAATATTTACATACCTTTCATAACATGTCCATTAACAGTTGTTTATGTTTGTCAAAGTACACTTGCATCATTAATAAATAAACCGTCTAGTATCCTCTGCTAAACTTCTACGCCGGGATATTAATATTAAGACGTATTTTGAAAATTATTAATGAATGTTTTACATCCAAAGACGTAATATTTGCATACGCATAATATCATTCACTTATACGTCCATCAGTTTCGCCCTTGTTAATATTACGCAATTTGTCATTATCCAAATCGTTGTTAAAAATGTTTTATTGATCAGACCAAAAAATGAAAACAAATAATTCATCTTAAACACTATATGAACTTAATATATAGAATTACAGGTAATAATGATGAGTATTTTTTTTATTAGTAAGATATATGCATTTATCTCATGTATCTAATTTATCCTATTTATCTTATGTATCCTATTTATCTTATTTTTCTTACTTATTTTATTTACCTTATTTATCTAATTTATTTTTTTCACTTTTAATTATTTTATATAAATAAATAAAATAAACAGACATGCTATTTTCCGTTAAAGTATTTTTTTATGTCAAATTGAATATAATTCTGAGAAAGTAGTGTTGAGGAGCACCTAGCCGCGACCAATTTTTATTTTATAAAGTACCTACAAAAAAGACCATTTTTTCTGTTTTCGTAGCAAATAGGTACTCCCATCAAAAATTGACAAGAGTGCCTTTTTTTCATGAAAATCTGAATTACGTGAGAAATTGTGAATTTTGCGTATTTTTTTTATTAGTAAGAAATACGCTTATTTTGTTTGGTGTCATTTTATGAAACTAAATAATCGTATTTACTATTAATAATAAAAAATACGCATCAATATTGCTTGTAGTTTTATATACATATTAAATCTATATAGTATTTAGGATTAGGTAATCATTTTTTTGTTTTCTAATATTACTAACAGAAAAAATTCTAACAACGATTTATAGATTGACTTTGTGAGAACGCGCTCTTTAAACGGTTTTAAATGTCTCGGTAACATTAACACCAGGGTCATTTGTTAACATCTGCAAGGTCGTATTTGCACTATTCACTATTTGAAAATATTCGAAGAAAGATAACTAGTAAAGAACGTTTCACCTTTGACATTGTGTACGCATGCGAAATGTGTTTGACTGATCGATGGAGTGAAAACCTGTTTGAGAAGTTCTCGGCCCATATCCCACTACAGTGTACAGATGGCTGCATTACAATGGTCCTCTTTACTCATTACAATTTTAAGTTTTTTTTACAATGAACATAGTCCCACTTTCTTAATGGAAAAATCTGTACTTAGGTCAAGTAACAAGTATACTATTTGTTCCAAAAACTGTAAAAATGTTAATTTTGAATAAATTCTTTTTGGTGTTTAGTACAAATTGTCCCAAATTGCTTGTAATCAAGGGAATTTTCTTATTTCTGAAACAGATAGAGCGAAATATATTGCACATTCTTTACCTCGTTTTTTGAGAGAATTCTAATTTCGATATGCCTTTCCGTTCTTGCGCTAACAGTCAAAATTGTTCATTTTTAACTTTTTTTTTTCAACTGGCGTTGCTTTGATATGGTAAAAACTTTTTCGAACAAAATTTAACGTAGAATTGGATTTTACATAGAAAATTAGTTCCAGCCTCCTTAATTTTTCTCAACAAGGAACACTTACAGGGTCAGAAATAGGCAAAAACCCGCTGATTACAAGAAATTTGGAACACACTGTATAGTGTACAGCACGACTAGATTAGTTTTATATTATACGTTGAATACCAGGAATAATAGCCATTATCTCTGTCTATACTCGGTCTGTTAACAATAGACGGTAATTTGGCCAATCAGCGGTCTATTGGAATCTACAATCATTTTTTAGGCACGGCAAAATTATCTTGAACTGCAATCACAAGTACCTCAAAATTATACGGTTTTTCCGTAGTAGTTTTGCCGTTCTAGACTCCAGACCTCTAGTTGGTCAAATTACTGTCTATTACATTAGACGTTTGAGAGATCGACATGTACAATGTGCTTAAACTGAATTGAGTTTATATATAAAAATATCTTAATTGACTTTTTACCGTATACTGTATTTATATTTCTATCTCGATTTCTATTGCAGTTGTCTTTAGTTTAGAAGCAATGTATCTACATAAATGATGTTAGACAAATGTATCTAAATGTTAACTCAATTAATTCACACTAGGAATCATTTAAAATTAAAAGTGTAAGAAAAATAGTACGCATAATTCTAAAATTTACAACTAAGTCTTAAACTATCTTTCTTCCGCCATCTATGTCCCGTATAATTTTATCTACATTTTTCTGTCTTCTATTTCTTTGGTCTTCATTTTATCCATTATTCCATAACATAGCACAGTTAATTTTTTTTGTCACTATGTCATTCTTATAGTTATAGTTCTAAGCTAATTTTAGATACCATTAGTAGGTATGTGATTCTTATCAGTTATTTCCAATTAAATTGTTATGTTGCGTTTATTCTATATCTTTATGTGGGAAATAATAAACTTTTTATTTTTGTTATTATTTTTAAAATGTTCTCTATACCTATTAGATTAAAAAGTAATTAAACGTGGACATACTTTATCATGATATTAGGTATTAGTGTTTTTAATTAATTTTATTTTCAAAAATATACATACTCCATTTAAATTAAAAAAAATTAATTATCCAGTGGTACGATCATATGATTTAATCATCCAGTAAGCATGGTGAGTGGTATGATTATCATGTTGTTAAAGTATTATTACATCTTCATACCAGCTTTTTGGGACGCACTGTATATAATATAATTAACAATGACTGATTTCATATTTATCATCAGTAAACAAAAACTTAAACTATACTTTGTAATGCCTAAATAATTTTAAAGGTTACGTTGTTTATAATAAAGTTTGTTATATTTCATTAATTCTTGTTATTATCGACAATGAGATAAATATGTTTTATGATTTTTAACTACGAAAATTATTTATATTTTTTAATTACAACACAACTAAAAAAAAGTGATCAATAAAGTCAAATAAACATGTTTACTGCAGATGCATGTATTACATTTCCGAAAACAAAAAAAATTAATTTTACTAATTTGAAAAACGTACAGGGCTTTCCGATTAAAATAACAATTTGTTTCCGGTGTATACGGTTGTCACAACAAAATGAAAATACTATAAAAAACATGCAGTCAATAAATTTAATCTGCGAAAACTGCACTTGGATAGCTTTTTCTCGTTCCAGAATTATTCAAGATCAAAGTGGGTCAAAATATAGATGACAACCGTGTATTTTTATATAAACTGAAATATTTTTCAAAATATTTTGGTTGACTACGTACCAAAATTATTTAAAAATAAAATGCAAAATGTTAAATGTTTTTTTTTGTAGAATAAATTGATAGCAAAAATATATACAGTGTGTTCCATTTATGGTGGAAACGCAGCAATAATTTCATAATTTAAAAGGTGTCAAAAAAATTGTTTTGTGTAGATTGTAGGTGTATCCCATCGTACGTTTTGAAATAAGAAAAATTTGGCCCTGGCCCCGATTCATAAAATCGTATTGTAACGAAGTGCATTTTTAACAGTCTCAAAGACGTTCTTATACATTTTGGATATAGCACTTTCGATTGTACCATTTTCAGGAGTAACTGAATACAGATTTTTATTTAAATATTTGTTATAAACTAAGTAGTAAGCAGGCCCCAGTAAAATCGTTGTAAACTAAGCAGGGCCCAGCAATGCTAGTATTCACTATACCGCAGATAAAAGTAGATGCGCGCATCGAAAATAGAGATACCGTGACCTCGACACAGGTATGACGTAGGATCCAAGAAGTGAATAAATCTCCGTCGAATACTAGGAAATATGTGTCAGGTCAAGTACGGAGTGGTTACCGTCACAAGAGAAAGAGAGAGAGAGTAATTCATTCAGCGTACTAATTAATCTTTCTTTATTTTAGATTGTATTGCGTTCAGTAGAAGGAGAGTGACGTCACATGTAACCGAACTCCGGTGCAGGAATTATACTAGTTGTACCCGCGTGAGGATCTGCACTGAAGACTTACAATTAGGCATTCTGGCTTCGGGTGCACGCACGTCCAACTTACTGTGACTCCTGAGTTGCACTATGCTAGTTGAACCCGTGCGAGAGCTAAACTCTGGCGTTGCACATATTAATACTGTTATTCGATTCAGCATTTTCCTGTCGTCACCACAGACATCGTTCCAGATTAATCATTTTTTCTTTTCATCCTGTGGTACGTTTGATAGAAGGAGCGTAACGATACATGTAGCCATGTGATTCCTAACATGACTTCGATGCTGGCACTATGCTAGTTGGACCCGTGCGAGGGTCTGCACTTCAGTGTTATGCATAGGCATTCCGGCTCAGGGTGTCCGCACGTCTCCTTCCCTTACAGTAAATCCGGAGTTGCTCTATGTTAGTTTAACCCGCACGAGAGCTAAACTTTGGGGTTGTACATAATAATACCGCTATTCTTTTCAATATTTTATTATCTTCGAAATTTACAGTAATACTCTGCTCTCGTCACATTTATGCTGACTGTAACTACGTAGTAACTTAGTGTACCATATAGTCATTAATTGTTTTGCTTTTGCTTCCTATCCTCCTCCTCCTCCTGCTTGCTTACTATTTTACCGTTTTACAACTTACCGTTTTATTAACGCTGGCTGCATGCTGACTGTTTTACCGCTTGGTGCCGTCCTGCGGTCCTGCCTGATCACATGTTAGCACTACTTGCACAGTAATTTTATAATCAGTTCCAGTATAACTTGTAAATTATAAAACGATTAATGTAAGATAAATATAGCTTCGTGATCGAGCGGTAAGGACACTTGCTTCTCACCGTGTAGTACCGGGTTCGATCCTCGGTCGAGGAGCTAGGATTTTTTCTTAACTAGAAATTAATCTTAGCATACTCGGACATTGGATGTGTGCCCATTGTCTCTAAATGTGTAGCCCTCTCCCACACAAGGTACCTTGAGGAACCTTCAGGGATACAGGGGTTGTATTACTTATGGTGTTTAATATATTAAATGTAGTATATTCTGGTCTTTCCTTTCTTTAACTGTATTATTGCCTGAGTTCGAATTTCTCGGCCTCAATAATTACCGTCTTTACTGTAGTTAACCGGCCTCTAGTGATTCAACAATAGATTAAAAAATGGTGTTTCTGCAATCTAAACAGGAACTGGAGTTCGGGATCACCGCACTTGGATACTCCATCGCGTCGTAACTTTGGGCGTCATAGTGACACTTCTATTTTTGTGCAGGGCGGAGATACGTAACAATATTAGTCATTTTTTATCAACAATTTTTATTTAGAAAAGTTGTTTAGAATCACTCCAAAAAGCCAAAATCAAAATTTGGCTAAAAAAATAATAATAATAATAAGCGGTTAAAAATACTAAAATGTATTCGCACATGATTTCTATGATTTGTTATTAATTGCGGTGATAACCGTCAAACAGAAAATGGTTGTCATCTGATAAGTAGTCACATGCCTAATAAAGTTTATTTAATTTTTTATAAAGAAAAAAATTATTGTTTTTCAATTAAATTTCAAATTTGGAGTGAATCTAAACAATTTTCCTTATTAATTTTGATTAAAAATTCTAATACGATTTTCAGAATTTTGAAGAATATTTTTTTATCATAATAGAACAAGTTTTTGTATTTGAATACATCAAAATCTACGAGACAATACATATTTCAGAACCCTAAAACCCACAAGAAACAATTTTGGAATCGATCAAATTTAACGTAGTTACTTAAGTGGAACACGTTGTATAATCAAAAAACAAATTTTACCCTATAAATTACAACAAATGTTTAGATTATATAATGTTATATCGATTTCCTGTTGCCCATTTTTCTCTATCTCGGTTAAGTTCAAGCATTCTTCCGGTGTCATCTATTTCATCCAGTGCCTTATACATATACTGCAATTCAAAAAGAAAGCAACACATTGTAAATATAAACATTGAAAATGCGTGTTTCTTGTAGTTTTGTAAAAATATTTTCTCTGATTGATATTTATTGTTGATTTTTTTTATATAAGTAAGAAAAACTATTATAATAATTACTTTTAATTAGGTAGTAGTTTGACTATTAAATGGAAATGGAGCATATAAACTGTAATTAAAATTGTGTGAATCAATGGACAGATATAGAAGAGTTGAGTAATATTTACGGAAATATATTGAATTATTCAGTGGCGTGCCACTGGGACGGAGGGGCACAGCATTCTTGGAGGCTTAAATCGTAATGAAAGTGTATCCAAATTAAACATGATACTAAATTTTTTGTTTATTGCAAATTTTCTGTGTATCGTGAAAGCTACAGTATAACCAGTAGATTATTTCAGCTACATTTCATTCATAAATCCACTGAGCGCTCTGGGACCTCGAATGCAGGTGGTTGCGTTACAGGCATAGTATTTTACAAGGATACCATGGGTGTACGAAACAAATTTAGCATTGTTGATTAATTATTAAAATAAATAATTATTGGTTAGGAAAGAAACCACGGGTTTTTAATATTTGTGCAGTCAGGTATGTATTTCATTTTTTAACATTTTATATGGTTAAAATATAAAATCTATAGATTCGATATAAATGAAATAAAATACATAATAGGCATAATATTTTATTATTAATAATTGAATAATGGATGCTAAATATTTCTTAGGTTACAAAATAAAATAGCTAGGTATAAAAAACAAATGAATTATTGATAATTCCAAATTATTAATTTTATATTTTGTTTGCCAGTTTTAAAATATTTATTAATAAAAAGACTGTAAAATTTGTTCGTATTTTTCTTTAAAGCACTTATTCCCAATAATCTAGAAAAACTGCCGATACACAGCGCTTCTATTGTGGTTCTTGCTTTTGTAAAACAATAACTCCTATACTGAAATACACTAGACTAATGTAACCGTTTTTTCATGAATCATGAGAAAATATGAATAAAACTTTCCGTAACTGATGCAATAAATGTTAATTTTACATTTATTTAATATTTTGCTAACATACACTCACAAGAAAAGTCTAGGGATATTTTTACAAAATTATACAAGACGTAAAAAAAAACACATTTGCTTGTTTTTTTTTAAATCAATTAAAAAAAAATACGTATATTTATAAAAATGTCCTTAGAAATTTTTTTTTGTGAGGACATAAGAGTAATCATTGTTTGTGTGGTTTATTATTCTATACGTATTATAGGATGTATACAGAGTGTTCTAACATAAATGGCATTTTAAATAGGTATTTGACTATCGAAGAAGAAACAATCTTAATGGAAGAGAATAGCCATTATTAAAAATGCAAACCACTTAACGGATAGTCAATATAAATTTAAGGATTCCAAAAATTTTCTATACAGGGTGTCCCATAATTAAGTGCCTCTATTCAAGAGTGTAATAGAACTATAAAAAATAAGTTGAGTTTTGTATATAAACATTTGCCTTAAATCAGTTTATAAATAAAAGTGAGGAATTATTTTTGTAGAGGTATGCAGTTCCCTATCGATTATTGTATATCCATCCTGAATTGCAATATTTAAGTACAAATAACTTTAAAATGATAGCTTATATCGACATTTAGTAAGAGGACCTTTTTTATTCAGTTTTTAACACTAGCGTTTCTTTCCGCTATAAATGTGTAAAAAAAGAAGACAAAGAGTTATGGCGAAAATTCAACCACACCGCTCTTGTAATTGCTCCAACAAATCATGATATATAGATAAAAATTTAACAAAACATGTAACATTATAAAATTATTCATGGTCCAAATTTAATTTTTGCAACATAAGACGTTTCGAATTTATTGGCAAATAATTATGTTGTACTTACCCCCTTTAAAGGATTGTAACTCCCTTATGAACTGACTTAAGGCAACTGTTTATATACAAAACTCAACTTATTTTTTTAACACGCTTTTATTAGCTTCACTTGTATGTTTGCTTGTTTGTATGTTTGTTTGTAACCGACTCTTTGGACTCGATTTTAACCCACTTTAAACGGACAGATTTAATTGAAACTTTGTACACTTATTAAGAACCGGTAACAATACAATAATTTGATAAGTTTATATCATTATCCTGTTCAGGATCGCCAATCCTTTCCTCACGTATCCCTGCGTGAAAGCAAAGGCTTAATATGTCAGTAGATTCCATAATTGTTAATTAGCCCGGTGGTCGAGTGGGTTAAGGCACTCGACGCGAAACGACAGACTCATCCGGCGTGAGTTCGAACCTCACGGCTGAAATAAAATTTTTTTTTTCCGAAATATCTGTTGGATCGTAATATGTTATAATATCAGCATCAATAAGCAATATAAATATAGTTTAAAACAACTAAAAAACACGCTTTCATAGCACATCAAACTAAAAAGTTAAAAATAAATATAGTTTAAAAAAACTAAAAAACACGCTTTTAAAGCACATCAAACTAAAAAGTGAAAAATAATTATTAATATAAACTGAAAATAATAATGAACGAAAAATACTAGTATTATTGTGAAAAAAGCGTGGGGTGCTCGATATACGAAAAATATTGCACAAAGCACCCCACGCTTTTTTCACAATAATACTAGTATTTTTCGTTCATTATTATTTTCAGTTTATATTAATAATTATTTTTCACTTTTTAGTTTGATGTGCTTTAAAAGCGTGTTTTTTAGTTTTTTTAAACTATATTTATTTATAGTCCTATTGCCAACTTGAAAGAAGGTATTTAATTATGGGACACCCTGTACATGCTTTCACCCTGTAAAAGGGCCGCAAGTAATAGAACCCCAAAATATGTTGTGTTAAAAATAATCGCCTATATATTGCTTTACATAAATTTAATAACAACCCGTCGCCGCCTGGCTGAAATTATCAGCGTCGAATTAAAAAAAATATGGATTTTACAAAACGAAAGCACCAATAATCATTTAAAAACTGACTAAACTTTTCATAAATTGACTAATTTGTAATTTGTCTACAACATACACACATTTTAAAATTTATTCTGTAATATGTTTAAAAATTATTCAAAATAGATGCAGAAGAGCATTCGCCTAATTTTTTATTCTATTTCGTATTTTATTTACACTCTCAATTTATATTCTTAAATTACTTCATTAATGGTTCTTGGTTTTGCAAAAAAATACCTAATTCCTATACTAAATTCAATATGTTTCATGCTTGCAACAATATAACAGTATTTCACTTAGCTTTCGACATCACGAGGAAATGAATAAAAATTGTTATTACTACAATAACTTTTATTTGTACACCCTTTACATGAGCAAACCATTCGCCCTCTTTTCTTACCGTTCCCCATTTAAAAATAAAAGAAAATGCATACAATTGTAACAGTAAACCAATTACGCGTAAAGCACTTACACCACGAGTTATTTTTTATTTCGCTGATAACATACACGCCGCGGCCGCTCTGACCGCCACTACTACACTGATGCTTATCAAAATCACGGGTCAGTATAATCGCTCTTGAAGGTTTCCGGCGGCGAGGCCTAGCAATAAGGATAAATAACCTACTGGTTATACTGTGGTTAAAACGATAAAGACCATTTATATGTTATACCGGTATGTGTAAATCTTTTGGGTACATTAGACTGTTAAGAAATGTGTGAGGAATAGGGCGAGACCCCGCCTATATCGCATGCCACTCTCTAGCCTAGGTAGGCAAAGCTATAATAGAAGGGAAAGGTAAATTAACTATCCAGTATAATAATTTGTCGCAGCGTTGTAGTATACATCTCTTCTAAATATTGTTACGCTCTTTAATGCACAAACAAGCATGCCCTATATTTGTCTTGTGGGCGAGGTTAAGACAGCTTTCCTTTAATATGTTCTTTGTTGCACATTCATCCATGTACCCGAATAACTTACATATACCTGTATGTTGTATTTACTACAACCTGTCTTATACCAATGTCTGTTATTTAATTTATTACTGATTACACTGGTCTGCAACGAACTCCTCCTTTAAAAAATTATGCTATAAGTATGAAGATTTTTAATGCTCTGAATCTATTCCCGTTGGCCGATTTTTTTCTATCACGTCTAGATTTTTTTATATGAATTTTTTTTTAAATTTCATAAATTTTGTTTTTTTTTTAAATATTTTTTTTTGTCAACATCAAGAACAGTATACATACATACAAAATAAGTTTTAGCGAGTTGTAAGAGAAAGAAAGTAAAGTCACAGCGAATACTGCGCATGCGCATATCTACTACCATAAAAATCACTGTCAATACTTTCTTTCTTTCTCTTACAACTCGCTAAAACTTATTTTGTATGTATGTATACTGTTCTTGATGTTGACAAAAAAAAATTAAAAAAAAACAAAATTTATGAAATTTAAAAAAAAATCATATAAAAAAATCTAGACGTGATAGAAAAAATCGGCCAACGAGAATAGATTCAGAGCATTAAAATCTTCATACTTATAGCATAATTTTTTAAAGGAGGATTTCGTTGCAGACCAGTGTTATATACAAAAACCGAAATTAATTAGTTCTAAGGATGCTAATAAATATAGCGAAACATCGATTAAATTAAACAAGCAAGTTTTTGTTTTAGTTGACCTATTTCCACCAAGTTGTAATATTAATATAGCAAGCAACTTACTATTTAAAAGAGAAACGATTTATTTTCTATAATTATTGTTCATCGAATTTCTACGAAATGTTTTGCTTGGGACACTAGGGTGGCAATATAGGCAGGGGCGAGGCGGATATGGAGGGGTGGGTAGGTGATTTGCGCCACCCTAGGCTCTTATCTGGGCATACCTCTGGAATTTTTATATTAATTTTAGATTAAATACTTTATTCATCTTCCTCCTTCAATCTGACAGATACTGTTATTTTCCCGTTTAGTACGATACAATACTTATTAAGCATGTCAATTAATATTGAAAAGAAGAGGAGAGTGGACAACTGTTTTATCAATTTAGGTCAATATATAGTCAGGTAGTTGCTGATAGATGGTTGCAATTTTCTTAATGATTCTATACAGGTATGTGTAAGTTATTCGGGTACACGGGTGAATCTGTAACAAACAACATAATCTGTCTTAACCTCGCCAACAAGATAATGTTTGCGAATCGTTAACATCCCCGCCCCCCCTCTAGGCATTTGAGCCGAATTTTCATGCTCTAACCGCAAGCAAACAATTTACTTTATAACCAATCACAGAGCAGGAAATTTGTATTATAGCTTTGCCTACCTAGGCTAGGGAATAGCATGCGATATAGGCGGGGTCTCGCCCTACTCCTCACTCATTTCATAACAGTCCTATGTACCCAAAAGATTTACACATACCCGTATATTGAAGCTATTTTGTGTTTTAGGTAACCAGTGGTTTTATTTTATAAATTGAAGGATAGTGTATGTTAGGAGTTATAAATAATAATAATAATAATAATAATAAACGCCTTTATTGCCCAACAGATTACAAAGGAATCCAATTACAGGACAAAATTAGTAGTTAATATTCATCTAAGCTAAACTAAACTATATTAAAAATTATTGAATCTTCAAGTTAATCTACAGAAAATAGAATTACATTAAATTACTCAGGTTGAGTTAAGTGAGTAAAAAACAAATATACATATATATACATATATATACATATACACACATATACACATATATACAATATACACATGTACACACATATACACATATATACCCACATACATAGATACATACACATATACACCCATATATAAATATATAACTAAAAAAAAAAAAAATACAAAAAGAATAATAATTAACAGTAAAAGTAACAATAATTAACAAAAGTAAGGGGTAAAAAATAAAAAAAAATAGCTTACATTAAAATTGTTGAATGTTCAAGTTGAGTTATGATAAAAATGAAATAATGTTAGATTAATTAAGTTGAGTTAGGAAAAAGAAAAAGACAATATGACACAAGAGCAAGGTAAATTAAATAAGAACAAACAGTCAAAACAGTTAGGCGAGGTTGCAATGTTCTATGACAATTCTGGTAAGCTCATTTAGGCTGTTGTGGTGTATATCGCAGAACATGCTAACGCTGTTCACACTATTGCACATATTATAGATAGGTGAACGTAGTAATGTATTAGTTCTAGCCACAGGTAATTGAAACGTAGTAGATACTCTTGAATGAAATTGCGGAACACGAAAAGGTATTTGATTGACAAGACTAATGCAATCAATTTTATTATGTATTAGCTTGCAGATAAAGCTCACTGCAAATACCACTCTTCTTAGATGTAGCGACTGCGTATTCAAGGAATTCAACAACAGATGTTGAGCGTACCCCCTAACAGGGTAGACTCCTGAGATTTTATATTGTAAGAACTTGAGAAATTTCCTCTGAACATTTTCAACAGCCAATTCTTGTGTATTATAAAATGGATACCAGATCAAGGAACCGTACTCTAATTTTGACCTTACATAAGAAAAATAAAGTGCTTTTAATGCAGCGGAGTCATGAAAATTACTACAGTTTCGAATTATGAAGCCTAACATTTTTAGTGCAGAGGTTGTAGATTGTTTAATATGCTCATTGAATGACATTTTTGTGTCGAACACTATACCTAGATCTTTTATGGATTCGCATCGATTCAAGTCAGTGGATTTTAATTGATAAATAAAGTTTGTATAATGTTTTTTTAACGTAAAGGTTAGGCTTTTGCATTTTTGAATGTTTAATTGGAGATTATTTTCTTCACACCAGACTTCTATCTTTCTCAGTTGATTTTGAATAAATATACAATCTTCGACATTTTCTATTGCATGGTAAATTTTGAGATCATCGGCAAACAACACTTTTTCACAATCAATAACCTGTACCAAATCATTAATAAAGAGCAAGAACAGTAAGGGACCAAGATTAGATCCTTGCGGTACTCCAGAGGTAGCAGTGAATTGCTTAGAATCAAACCCGTTGTACGATACATACTGAATTCTGTTTGCTAAGTACGACCTAATAAGTGCAATAAGAGATTCATCAAAACCAAAGTCGCTCAGCTTAATTAAAATTATTCCGTGGTCGATGCGATCAAACGCTTTGGCAAAGTCTGTATATATAACGTCAACCTGCCCATGATTATCAAGCACGGAAGCTACGTATTGGGAGAATACTGCTAAATTTGTTATGGTGGAACGGCTCTCCATAAATCCGTGCTGATGTGGTGAGATTAAATTTTTTACCGCAGGGTATATATAACCATAGAGTGATATTTCCAAAAGCTTTGCAAAATTACATAGTATAGAAATGGGCCTGTAATTAGTCATTTGCGATGGATCGCCAGATTTGAGTACAGGACATACTCTCGCGACTTTCCACATATCTGGAAACACCGAGGTTTTAAGAATAAGATTAAAGATAAATAATAGAGGAGTTATAAAAGCATATCTACAATCTTTCACTAAAAAAACTAGGGATTTGGTCATGACCTGACGTCATTTTATTTTTCAACTTATTGGCAGAATTCAGTATGTCCTTTTCAGTAAATTCTCTGATATTAAGTGAAGCTAAGTAGTTAAAGCAATTAGATTCAGTATCTAGGCTAGTTGAGGTTGAATAAACACTACTAAAATAATCACTAAATTCATCAACAATGGATTGAGGAGCTTCAAAAACTACGTCAGTGTTAACTACTTTACCTGGTATTCTAGTTTGTTGTTTTTTTGATTGAATATAAGTCCAAAAGTATTTGGAATCATTTTTTATACTATTTTCTACACTTTCAAGGTATGATTTATAAGCTACTTGAATTTCAGATTTAATTGTCGACCTTACTCTTTTAAATTGCTCCAAATACTTGTCAAGTTTCGTCTGTTTGTGTTTTTTACGGTAATAGCTTTTTAACTTGATATTGTTGATTATATCAGAGGTATACCAGAATGGATATTTACGCTTATAGTTTACAAAAGTTGGCACGTGTTTTTCAAATATTTCAGTTAGTTTGCCGTAGAACATTTCACATGCTAGATTAACGTTGGAACAAGAATTAAGGAAATTCCAGTCGACTGTTAGAAGTTCTGCATATAGATTAGGATAGTTAGCCTTACGGAAATTGAATTTTTTAATATTATTGTTATTATTAGAGAAGTTAATGTGATTGTCGGTAATTAAAGTATTGATCAGTAATGGAGGGTGATGTAGGTCTTCCTTAATAAGCGGAGCGGAGTCCCGATGTATCTCACAGTTTAAATTACTAATGACCAGATCCAATAACTTGCCACTACTGTTGCAAACACTATTAAGCTGTTTTAAATTACTTAAATTAAGAAAATTTTGCAGCTTTTGACATTTGGCGTCGTTTCCTAGTAGATTATTAAAGCTCGGAACGTTGAAGTCTCCTAAGATAATAACATTATCCTGATTTAATACAATATTTTCAAACATCTCAAGGAAACTTTCGAACTCCGCGACTGTTATGCTAGGTGGTATATACAGAGTGTAAATAAAAATTGAACATGTGTTAAGATAAAGTCTACAACCAATTAAGTCTATAGATGGAGAATTAAGTCCTATGTGAGATAAATCCAACCTTTCAACATTAAAGACATTTTTATAGGCTATCAGTACGCCCCCTCCACGTGACAAACCAATGGTCTCAAATTTACGATCACATCGTAGCACATGGTAATTATCTCCAAAGTATTCTGAACTTATTACGTCACTGGATAGCCACGTTTCGGTCAGGCAAACAAAAGAATACTCATTATCGCTGATGGCGGCATAGAACTCGTCTACCTTGGTCTTCAATCCTCGTACATTTTGATAATAAAACAGTAAATCGGACAACTTTGTTTCCTTGGGCATATTCAGTTTAAAGATATTATTTTGGGTACGCCATTGACGCTTTTTATTCTAAGGTTGGCTTCTCCATTCGATGTGCGCTCGTCAAGTTGTTTCTTTAAAGCCTTGTAGTATTCTATTTGCTTCGGAGTACGATCAAATGAAATTGAGATATTTCTGAATTCGGAGCCCATCAGTTGCTTGGTATTACGAATAATTGTATTAACTGACTGCTCATTATTAAAAGTAATCCGAATCGGTCTGGGTTTATGGCTATCAGGTAAATATTTCCCGAGACGTATAGGGTTAATATCCTGGGTAGAGACTTCAGTGGATATAAAGTTCACCACATTTTTTACACTGTCTGTGTCGTGCTTGATACGAGTGGCCACGTTGGCGTCAGAATTCTCCTTGATGCCATAAATAATAATATTTCTTGTTCTTTTTTTGCCGTTCGGTGACCTCTTGGACAATCTCATTGAACATTTCCCCACTGATGGCCTTATTATTGATGGCTTCATTATTCTGAGCTTTTAGGGCCGCAACTTCATTTTTTAGTTCAACTATGACCCTTTTAAGTTCATTCATATCCTTACCAACGCTGGTACAGCTTGAACATGTGAAGGAAAGTCCAGGCTTAGAATGTATTGCCTTAGTGTCGGCCAGAGTAAGCCCAACACAGGAATGTTTGAAACAATTGTTACAAATACAGCATGTAATTACTTTTAAAGACTCAGTTTCAGCTTTACAGCAGAAGCATATATAAGCCATGGTAAATGATAAATGTTAAATGTTTCCGGAAGAATAAATCGAATTGACAACGTCTCACAAATATGTAAGTGCCGATGGTTGAAAGTTTTATTACTGGTTTTATGATCTGTTTGCACTCAGATCTGTTGGTAACAGACACTTGACAATGGATAGTAAACAGATGTTTTACCTCTCCGACCCTTTATATTCACTCAGATGCACTGGCCACTTGTCAACCGGCAGAATTTCTCTATATTATTTTACACAGTATTATAATGAATTCAATTATCAGTTTATTGCATAAAGCTCTAAAGACGAAAAACTATGTTGTTGTTTTCGTTTGTTTTTATTGACTTGTAGACTTGTTATCTGTATCTTTTGAGACTGTAATAATTAATTGTGACAAATATATTATAGATTCTGATGAAACCTGATATTATTGGAGAAACCAATCAATCAATACAGTAACGTGTTTTTATTTTTTTTGTATAAAACTATCCTACAAAAATTCAAATTCTATATATATCAACGTTGGTCACCAAAACCAGCAAAAATTTGACTACTAAAGTTTATCTTTTGAAAATTCACTCATTTACGGCAATTAGTTCAACAGTTCGATTACTTAAACAGAAATCGAATTATTGTATAAGGAATGCTTAACGTTACTTAGGAGTAATTAAATATTGTCAAAAGTACCGAAATATTTCTACCTATTAGAATGTTGGAACATGTGATCATAAACACATGTTTGGCAGACAGAGGTATACTGGTTGCGAGGTCCGTAAAGGACCTCTTAACCTGGGAGAGGACAGACGGAAGGGGAATGTAACGCGTCATATCCAGTTAATAATAAATAATCGTTTTAAGGTGACCGAAACTATATGCAGTGTTGGTAATGAAAGAGAAATGCTGAGAGGGCAAAGAAGAGTAGAGAAAAAATATCATTTTTCTCGTTTCCTACCGACATTTTAATTAGGAAAGAGTAGGTTAGAAAATGTTAAAGAAAAGAAAAATTTAACCCTGATAATAAAAGACTTTGCAATAAACATGTTACAATTGATGATTTTGAAGGTGGAATGAAATCAAAATAAACTAAAAAAAAAATTGGTAGGCAATATAAAATTTACCTACTGAAAATAATTTGTGGCTAATTTTATATTTAGCTATTTCATCGCTTAATTTGTTGTCTGAAACTTTGACAAACATATCCAACCCAACTGCAAGAGGTAAACGTGTTAAAACTAGAGAACGCAAAAAGATCGTTAAACAAATTTTAAATCCATTATTGTCTATCGGAAATATAGAAAACATTCCATCCACAAGTAAAGGAAATCCCCAGGAAGGTGCATATGAAGAATTACTGCGTAATTATAATGCTCTCTTGCTAGAGAATGAAGAGTAAGAAAAAAATCAAAGAAAACGAAAAAAATTCCTGAAGATCTCTGAAATGCTTGAAGATTTTTTATCAAACTTACTATGCATAATGAGTACTTTTAGAGACTTTTTTGTTGTAAACATTTAGGTCATTTTTTTAAAATCAACTCGCTGTATCTCCAAAATAAGTTTATTGTCAAAACATCATTTGAGCTTCCATCTTAATATAGGTTTGTTTCAATGCATATACTTAAGAATCACCCTGTGTATATTAGCCATAACATGTGAAAATCCCCGTTTTACTGGAAATCATAATAATGAACTGGAACATACCAGAAATATTATAAATTATAACATTTTCGAACTGGTTGGTCGGTATTCTTAATCCACCTTACATAAACGTAATTTTGTATTTTCGTCAAAACTATCGCAAAATTTCATTAAAATCATTTTGGCGTTTCCAGAGATCAAGTGGGGAGTAAATAATCATCAAATAACAGACAAACATACATATTTTAAAAACCATGCCAAAACATCATATGTTGTAAACTGTGAAAATTTGTTAAAGAAAATGGTTAAATTTGGTGATAATTTATAATCGACAGTATTAAATTTATTGAGAATAGTAAAGTTTTTATTTTGATCATACACAAAACATGTAACGCCAGGAAACTAATATACACAAGTTTATTCAATAATTAGTATTTCTATTCATCAGTTGTTTTCATTATGAGTCATTTATAGTGTTCTTTTAATTATTAAAACATGTTAAATTAAATAATAAACATAAGTATATAAAATTAACATAATTCATAAACTTTAAAGTTCTAAACGAAAGCATACCAATGTACGCTATTTCAAATCAGGCATACAGATGGCGTAATCCCGCCATAAATTCTATTGGTCAAAAGTTAAGAGGTAACCTACTCCTTTACGGACCTCGTACTGGTTGCCCCGTCCTACATTAGCTGTAGGACGAAAAGAAACACATCTTTAATGTCCAATATTAGCGGATTTGGGATTTGGCTAAAGAGGAGGCGCAACAGTAGCGTATTTAGGGATGTAGTAGTAGTAAAATATTGATTTTTTCTTTCTATAGTGTAACTAAGTTGTACACCACTGGAACAAAATCTTAGCTAACATTGGGTGTCAAAATGTTGTTAGGTATTAAAACTAAATTATCATTTGTGGTGAATTAAATCAACCATGTATTGAATATTTCCTAATAAGCCTGTTCACAAACTTTTGATTTCAATGGAAAATAATAGATTTATCACTATTAAAAATCACTGCAAAAATAAAAAAAAAATTAAATTAATTTTTTCAGAAACCTCTTCGCAATAGAACTTGTTCCGCGCCGTAGCGAGATTAGAAAACGTTCTCAAGTCAGAGGTCAGCGGCATGACGTCACATGCTCGCTGACTTGCTGCCCATAGAGCAAATTAAATGTAGAATTTACATTAATCTATGCCCATAATAAATAAAATAATTAACTGCACTAGTTACAATAACTCAATAGTCATACTACGATGTGCAGAACACATTTTCCTGCGTGGATAATTGTATTAAAAGAAATGTATCGGCAAAAAAATTGTGTCTTGTTATTGGATGCATAAACACAACTAATAAAACTCCATATAGAATCACTGGCCAACAGACATTTTGGTGCCTGGGATTTGTTAAGTTTAACTAAGTAATTTTGGGGTACCTAATCCAAAAATGCCGTCAGATCTACTTTTCGAAATTTACTATTTTCTGCCCTATGTAGGAACAATTCGCTAAAATTAGATATAATGTTTTGTTATATAAGTTTTAAAATATTACTATTTGATTACAACTTTCAACTAAAACACAAAAAAAAGTGAATAGAAGGTATTTATTTAACAGAAAAAAAATATACATATGCAACTTTTAATTATCACTTAAAAATTTCCTTTTATAAGATTTCCTCGCGTGAGGTTTACCAGAACAGTCCCGCTGAAGATACCAGCAGTAATCGGCCATCATGTGGGTATCCCATCTTCCTTGGTACATTTCTTCCATAATGCGGATGTCTTGGTGAAATCTTTCCCCCTGTTCTTCACTAACAGTACCTAAATTTTCTGGAAAATGGTCCAAGTGGCTGTGACGGTAATGGACCTTAATGCTCATGTTACATCCGAGTGTGTGAAAGTTAGAAAGCATCTGTTCTACTAATTCGATGTAATTCTCTGCTTTATGTTTTCCAAGAAAATTTTTAATTACTTTAACAAAAGAGCACTAGGCATTAGATTCAAGCTCGTTCATTGATGTCGTGAAATGCGGGTCCTTTATAAGTTGCCTTATCCGAGGACCATCAAAAATTTCAGTCTTCACTTTTTCTCTGCTAAGCGTTGGAAATTTAAGTGTCAAATACTCAAAACAAGGTCCATCTTGAGGCAAAGCCTTAACAAATTGCTTCATAAAACCCAGCTTGATATGTAATGGTGGCAAGATGATTTTGTTTCTGTCAACCAATGGTTCGTTAAGAACGTTGTGTTCTCCTTGAACTAAAGCATTTCTTAAAGGTCAATTTCTGGTAATCCAGTGCTGGGCCTTAGCTCTGCTGTCCCACAAGCATAAAAAACAAGGATATTTTGTGTATCCACTTTGTTGCCCGAGGAGAAAGTTTACCATTTTTAGATCGACACAAATCGACCACTGATGCTCTTCATACTTGACTTTTTTCAGGACCAATGATATTGTCGCGTATTCCTCTTTCATAGTGGTGGAATGTCCAATAGGTATAGAACCATGTTTATTACCATTGTGTAAAAGTACACATTCTAAACTTTGGGAAGAACTGTCTATAAAAAAACGTCATTCACTTGACGTGTATTCTGTTAACCCCATCTTCTCCAAGAGATCTCTTATGTCATTACAAAACACTAAGTCATTTTCTTCTGAGAAATACGGCAGCAGATCTTTCTCTCTGGTACGATAAAATGTAATATTAGTACTTGGACACAGTAAGTTCTTTTCATTTCATCTGAAAGCAAGCAATTCGGGCGACTCCTTTGAGAGGTTCATATCTCTAACAAGTTCATTGAGCTCTTGTTGACTGAAATGTTGGGAACTTGTTGAAGGTCCTTCAAAATTACTGTCACTTTCACATTTGTTGAACTGCACCTCGTCAGGCGATGTATCTGAGTCATCCTCCAGAAGCGTAGGCAGGTTACTGAACGTTGGAATAGGTATTTCTTCAGAATGAGGAAGAGGTCTTCTTGCTGACTCCATGTTAGGGTATGTCCATTTATGCCGGTTATTGCGATTAATGCCTTTGATGCTGACAGAACAAAAATAGCAGTTATCATGATGGTTTTTTGGCTCCCTCCATACTCCAAATTTTAAGTACGTTCTCTTTCCATTTTTCCACTCGCAAATGTTCTTCTACACATATTTTGCATACGAAATGTGGTGCTCATGATTTATCCTGGTCTCCTAACTGGACGCCAAAATACGCTAAATATGCTCTTTTTATAAAGTCAGATATGGGGTTTCTACTTTCCTTGAAAGAGTATTCGCCACAAATATAACAAAAAACATCTGGGTGGTTCACACAATTCCGTCTGCTTGTAGAAGCCATTGTTGTAATTCGAATTTTTAATATTCACGCAACAATTTAAAACAAATTAGTACACAGTTATCACACGAAAGCACAATACTACACTGAACTGTGGGATACAGACAGAGATACGGGAAACCCTATGTTACCGGTAAATGAAGTAGGGTGGGGACTGGGGTTGTTTCCGGTTAGGCAGGTAGATTTGTACAGTTATGGGAATACCGAAAATTATAAAAAGACTAATATACATTCTAATTTCAGGTAAGAACATACAATTTTGTTCTCCTAAATATTTAGTTATTTTGATTTTGATATTATTATTCATATAAGTAATAAATTTCACCATGGTGTATCTCAAAAACTGGAGCTGCTAGGGAAAAAAGCAGGTTATTTTTGGAACCAGCACATCAGAAATACCCTAAATCAGTTCGTATTTTCCAGGCACCACGACAAAAAATTTATTTTGTAGGGCTGTGATCTGTAATCGTACCAAAGTATATAATAAAACAGTTCTATGTCTGTTGCATACAGGGTGTTTCAAAAATAGTATGTCAAACATCTACAGGATATACCTACTGTGGGTCAAAATAAGCAAAACAATTCTTCTGGACATAAAATGAACCGTTTCCAAGATAGAGTTTTTTTTTTGTTTTTCTAGAAACTATTGAAGATAAATACCATATTAATAATGACATTTAGAAACAGTTGCAATTTCAATGGATTTAATTTGCATTCCAAGTTCTATATTTTTTTCTCAAATAGTTTCCGAAAAAAACAGAAATTTGGTATCCTATTTCTGAAACACCTTGTATACAACACACAGAACTGTTATTATGCGTATAAAATAAGTAGGTACCTAATAATATCCATGTATTCCATAAATATTATTTAAAATTGATTATTTGTTAAATATTGCAAAATGCAATAACTCGAAATACACCTTTTTTAAAATTTTCTCGACGCCACTGTATTATATAGAAAAAGGTACCTCAAGAATGTAAAAGTTGTTTTGTCATAACCAAGACTGACATGTGTTTAAAAGTCTAAAAATCGAACTTGTTTTTATAACTCGAAAACAAAAGACGATAGCAAATTTTTGTATTCGCCAGTGAATTTGTCTCAAAGAAACAGATTGTATCTCTTACAGTTACCGAGTTACCTTACACAAACTTCGAAATTTGCCCACCCTGTATATACAAAACTCAAGGTTTTTTGTAGGTATAATAAAATCTTAATATATTCTTGTATCATATGTATGGCGAAAATGATTTAATTTTAGTAATCATTTAGATAAAATTCGTTGTTCCGATCTCTCCGTATACCTAACACATAGGGCGAGAAGCCCTAAGCAGGGGAACCCCTGCGCCCCCCCCCATATCCGCCACTGATATAAAGAACGATATTAAATAGAATATTATTGTCTTATGGTCCGAAAGATTTCATCGACTTTGGGCTCCATCTTTTAAACTTTGGCAATAATAATATGCAGTAGTTACAAAGAATGTGTTCATTGGGAAATGTTGTCAGGAACTATTATTTTGTTTTTGGATATTTATTTTCCACCATTTGTTTTCCGGACACCACTGTCTTTCCCCTCACCGACCAACTGAATGTATTGTATGATTTGCGGCAATTTCTTTCACTGTTAACGGGTGACTTTGCAGACCACGTGAAACAAAAACTGGACACAGTTTTACAGTCAAATCCTGGCTTTCGAACCTTTTCTGATATTGAGAAACTGTTACGCCACCAAAAAGTGGATCTTGCTGTCCCCGGCCTTCACACATCATCCCTACACAAATATCCATTATTCTGATATGCTCCTATTAGGTTTGTAGATGTCGAACGCTCATTATTAAGTGGATATTTTCCCTTAGAAGACGCATTTTAACTTCAGTCCATATAAAACATATTTAAGTGATATACTGTTATTATTTTTATAACAAATATTAAAACATTAAAGTGTTAATTGTGACACCCACCAATTTTTCAGCCCTCTTCAAAGAACATGGAATTAGTTCACCTGCATATTTGTATAACGATTCCCAAAGAAGTACACAGGGCAAGACATTGTTTCATTATACCTCTGTGAAAAATTTTACGACTGTAACAAGTCCGCTCCTGTTATTTACGTTATGTCTTCAAAATCACCGCGGTCTACTCCTCATATGTTCTGGCAGTAAATCGAATAATAAGCCGCTTCGAACAAATTATTGGAATATGCCTTGCAAGTTATAATTTCACTAAAAAGATTATAACATCGATGAGATCGTGACCATTTGCAAACATTAATGGAGGCTCTTACGTAAATAGGTCATTATGTAAATTTTAATAAAATTATATTTATTTAAATACGTTTTTTATTTTTCGAAATTTCAGTGGCTTATATACAAAAATAAACTTGATTTATCTTTTTATTTTGTATATGCATTCTACAACAACATAAATAATTGATGTATATATTTTAATTTGACTTAAATAACCTCGTTTGACTTTGAAATAATAAAGCTATTGATAACGATAACAATGAAAACAATCATTTAATGTATAAAATCGTAAACTAATTGTACTAATTAACCGATATTGTAAGACTGTATAACATTCCCTTGCTTGTAATTTGTTTGTCTTCTCGAATAAGCCTAACAAGGAATTTTCACAAACTGGTTAAATTATTAAAACGATGCTTGTAATAATATCACAGTTTTTATTTTACTTAAACTTTGAACTGTGACCAACTAATCAGTAAGGTCGATTTTTTAGGGTAGGACCTTTGTATTAATATTATTCATACATTTGGTAATTTCTAAGCTTTCAAATCAATACAGCAGCTCTCTATTATTTGTTATAGTCCTAATTTTCAAAAAAAATTTTTATTCATTTGTTTAACGTCGGCCTATTCCGCTACAAGGGCCAATCACCGTCGCCAGGAGACGAGCTACCCCCAACCTGGAAATTTTGATAATCCTCTTATCTATCGAATAGTAGAGATTTTTTACTTGCCTCTAACATCTAATAGACAAAGGATCGACTGGTTTACATCTTCTTCGAATGGTGGTATTTCAACTACATAACCCTCACCTAAGATTCCATAGTTTCTGCGTACAAGCCGCAAGAAGATGGGACGAAGTCGCCGAGTTTCATTTACATTACTCACACTCAATTACTGACTGCGACTACCATTGCTTAACTTTCGGATCAAAATACGAGTATGTTATGTCGGATTTACTTTTGTCCCCTGTTCAGCAACTGTTGATATCCATATTACGGTTGCATTATGGACACCACTAGACTTGTATGTGTGTGGACTGTGTATCTTCTGAACTCTCGTGATCAAATCACAAGCATATTATATTCAACACAAAAGTTGGTCCAAGACCTTTGGTGACATATTGAGATTCAAAGTGTACAGATTAGGAAGAGTACAAACGTGCTATCCAGACTAACCATCAATGCACGCTCACCAGATCCGAAATGCAATTGTTTCAGCTTATCATGAAAATTGCCCACTAAAGACAAAAAAGTACAGTGGTGAGCGTCTGGTGGAACAAAAACTTGGACAAAATGAAAAAAGAAGTTCGACACTGTTTCAGTCGAGCTAAATTCTCGGGTGACTGGGACCAATATATGTATACTCTAACGGACTAAAACGAGGCAATAAGGAAAGCAAAAAGAGTATCTTGGAAAAATTCTGTGAGGGTGTAACTGTACTACACAGCACTAGAATCCACAAAATTCTTTCCAGAGAGCCGACGTGGGAATTCCGCTCGTTAAAGCGACCGAACTGCTCATATACGGACTCTGGAAAGAAACCCTACAACTTCTAGCACAGAAGCACTTCCCAGGTTGCTTGAATCTGGGTGACCAAAAGCTGCCACCATCAGAAGGGCGATTAAAACGACGTGATAAAAATAACTGGCTGACAGTTAAAAAGGTGATCACTAAAGTACGAGAGTAAATAGTATATTTCAGGTCCGCACCTGCTTGGTAGACTAGTTAGCTAGAGCACGCGATGGAAATTGTGACTAGATAATCTCTTCATCGTCCAGCGTTTTTTCATAAGTGTAACCCTCGCCCGTGCAGCTTCGCTTTGGATTCGGGGGTTGTTTAATTTCTGTGGTGTTTGTTTATGTTTATGTTATAAATATCGTACACACATAGGTATACAAATGGTGAGAAATACATATTTTTGCAGAAGCACAATTTTAACGCTTTTACTGCGGGGCTCGATTTCGCTATACATATTGTCAGAACGGCTGCGGTAACCGCTTACGACAGTATTCGATTCCCGCAGTTACCCCCAAAATGGTGCTTGTTACTTTTTGTTTTAAGATAAATATGAAACGCCAACTTGTAACCGATCCAGCATCTGCAGTGCGCTTAAAAACACATACCGCTGAGTAGCCCTTAACAAGGAATCAATCAAATGTCTTTACAGCAGAGGAGTAACTAAGCAATTAAAGCGCCAGTGGTCAGCCTACAAAAATCTATTCGCTCTTTTAAAGAATTTCTTTCAAAACTTTTTTTGTTTTTCGTCCAAAGGGCTTAAGAATTTTGCACAGGGTAGTAGGCTGCCCAAGTCAAGAGGACGTTTGAGGAGGTGTTTTCCATTTGTTATTTTGGATACTAGATAATGGCAAATTAAAACGTAGTATATCATTTATCATATATTTATATGTTTATGTCAGCGCGGTGACCTGGATCGGTCTCTGGTTTTTACGTTATGCACTATTTACTCGTGAACAATAGTGAGCATAGTACCGGCAATGGGCCTTTTCACAGATTTTTTTTTATTGCTTTATGTGTTAGTGTTTTATAAAAAAAACTTGCCGTATTTTTTTCTTTTTTTGAGCACGATTTCTATCGAAAAAAAAAAACAAAAGTGCGGAAATAAAGCGCGCGCTTTTACGTGACGTCACGCAACCCACCTTAGTGACGTCAAAAGGAGTACGACCTTGAACATGACACATCGGTGTATTGCAAAGTTGGTTCTCTGCTTTTTGACAGTTGACGTCGAAATTGACTTTGACAGTCGTTTCTTTTTAGTTTGGATTGTTGTGTGTGGAACCGTGGAACATGTTTAAAAAGTGCTTTGTACCAACATGTACAAATAACAACATGAATTGTCCAATCAAAATTTTCGTTTACGTTCCACCAGATGAAAATAGACGACAAGCATGGTTTAAAATAGCCAAAGTTGAGAAGCAGTTGACGAAAACCAGAAACATTTACTGTTGTGAAGATCATTTTGATGTAAGAAAAGTAGTTGTATTTAGAAATTGATGCTAAATTATTGAAATTTTACAGTTAAAAGAAGATTCAGAAAACTGGTGTTACTATAAAACCACTGGTTCCAAACTTATTGCAACAATTGCATGTTAAAATAATGGTAGTTCCATTATATTTATAAATAAGTTACACGAAAATAATATTACTAATGACTTACCGTTTTGTTTTAATATTCCTAACTTCTGCTGATAAATAATCCAAATTTGACATGTAAAACTCGTCCACCATAATAAAGTCAACTTTCGGCAGATTTTATGCATTTCCTTTAGAAAATCCTGGCTCCATTTTCTTCCAATAATGTGCAGAAACAAAGCAAAACACAATTCGTAAATGAACACACAGAACATAACCACAAAACTAACCGTAAACAATGTAAAATGTGTCAGTTGTGGTGTGATGTTAATAGTATTACAAGTTCTGGCAAATGCTACCAACATGATTCCGGTTTGTGTGACGTCACTCAGCTTCAAGGTCAAATGAGTGTTCAAATTGCCATTATAAATGTTTATTTTTTTATTAAACAATGGGAGACTTATATTTCAAACTGAGTTGCACAAGGTGAATATCTATCAGTTAGCTTTCAAATAAACATATTTGTTTTGAGATTTAAGAAATAGTGAAAAGGCCCATTGAGTGGGCTATCAAATCCTTCCAACCATTCTAATCGTCAGAATAGGACAGAGACTTTCGAGCGCTGTTACAAAACAAACTGGAAATATTGCTCCCGTTTCTCATTACCATTACATTATTCAGAGCTAGTCTGGCATCGAACTATATCCCATCCAGCTAGTCGGCGGTTATGGTAGTATATATCCAAAAATGGGTAGGAAAGAACCAAGCCCGTTTAGACCAATTATTAGTCAGATATATTTTCTGTTGAAAAGCTTGGGGAAGGTGCTGGACTGATATATTAGGGTCATCACCCCTTCAATGCTCACCAGTATGCCTATGCGATATGCATATCAACAGAACTATAGTGTTTTCGTAAATTCTGTACAGTAGAACAACAAATCTATCAGCTATTTATCAAAGTAACAGAGCATTTATTTAAATACAGGGGTACATACAAAATATGAAATCTGTACACGCTTCTCAAGCAATTTATATACACCCATCTCTTTCGTTTGAGTGATCAGGCCGCCTTGTATAAAAAAACCTTGCTGGAAATCTCTGCAGTGGACCATATAATTAAAATAGTTGAAAACGTATACGAGTCAAATGATAAGACTGTTGGACGACTTGTGCCTCTTGGAGAACAGGTAGAAAATAAAGTTAATTGGCAGTGCAGTTAGGGGCGTAACGTAACGTTGGACATAGTATAGATAGAACCGAAAATACATATTTTTTTTTTAAATTTTATGTATGTGATTTAAATACATATTTTTGCACTAAATATTTTGAAACATTTAAAAGTTTTATTTAAATGAAATTTGAATTACCTACTGTAACTAGTAATCAGCGCAGAATAATTAAATTTAATTCTTTAAAATATGTACATGCAACTGGACATATTTTAGAATATATGTTGCTTTATTTAGCCAATAACAATTTAAAGAAATAAAACTGTTATTCATGGCAAAAAATACGATACCTCATTAGAACTTTTCGACGAATGCCGTTTTTAGCATCATGATCGATGGTTGTCTGCCTCCTACCAGAACTCTTTTTTAGTAGCTCAACTTTTCCTTTCACCTTGTTCTCTTTTAGAATTTTGTATACTGTACTTTTGCGAATACCTGTATACTCACTACATTTACTTACCAGATCATTTGGTTTTCATTGAGTGATCCCTGGTTAATGCCTTAAACACATTTAAAATCATCTTTTTCTCATCATATGTCAGGTTTTTTCGAACTCTTACTTTTTTAGAACATCCGGCAGTAACTGATGGACATGGAATTTTTCGTGATTCTTCCATTGCCCAACACTCACTATAGCACAATATTCACAATAATGTATAATAAAATATTTACAAATTCCCGTATTTCACTTTCAATAAAGCAATAATCACCTATATGCGTCGCGAATATCCCGATAGTACATATGTCTACACACATAGAAATCTTATCTTATTAGGGAATTACGATAATTGGAGCGGTATATACCAGTACTCATTCTGTCTCTCACATATCTCATTGGTATGACTAAGATATCAGCACATACCGGTATACATTGCTCCAATTATCGTAATTCCCTATAATTCCTATAAACATGGTGTAATATGCATAACACGCGGGAAATACTTTCGAGAAGCGGGAGAAAACGTCTGGAGTAAGACAGACTAGCAAGTAAGAAAGATATTCATTGTTTTTATTTGGGTGTTGCAAATACAATTTTTAATAAGGAAAATCACAAATAATCCATTTGTGACTTATCTTTTAATTAGAACTTTAATCAATACCTATATTTGTAAATAATAAATAATATATTGTTTAATGTTTATAAAATTCAGATCATATAAATAAATGTATTTAATTACAACATAACTTTCCCTAATGATTGTTTTTCATACCTAAAATGAAATGTATCGATTTATAAGAGAAAATATTAATAATCAATACGAGTTCATAGGTATTCTTAATCAAATTATTTCTTCTTTATTATTGTATTATCATTTCCTACGCATGCACGCCATTGAATCCGCATTCCTTTACAGAATTTACGAAAATACTATACACTCAACAACCAGGTCGGGAAGATCACCCAATTTTCAAATTAAGAAAATTGCGGTGGAAGCTTTTCGCGACATTGAGGGAGCTTTTAACAATGTATTGCCCTTATATGCAGCAGTGGCTGTCAAAGAAATTAAGTCAATCATAGGTGACTGCATTCGTGCTATGCTATCAAACAGAATCATAACAATGGGAGAAGCAGTTAACTTTAGAGCCACAAGAGTAAAGAGGAGGGTCTCTCCTTCCTTCTATAGTCACTTTTTGTAGATTACTTGCTGGATATTCTTATACTGTGGGAAGTTGAGATTCTAACATATGTAGACGATCTAGTTATACTGGTTAGAGGAAGCTCTGAAGGAGTATTATTTAATACCCTTTAAGAGGATGCAGTAAAAAACTTGTGTGACAGTCTGTGAACCCTCAAAAAACAATAATAGTACTATTCACCCAGAAAGAGAGGCTGGAGGATTTAAGACCGCCTCTCTTGATGGGTGAAACTAATCCATTTGCGGAGGAGGTGAAATATCTAGGAATCACTCTAGATAAATCACTTAATTGGAACTTCTATCTGGAAAACGTAATCATAAAAGCAAAACTGTACTTATGGACATGTTGTTGATTTGTGGTGAATCCTGAAGTATAGGTCCTCAACAAATTTACGGTCATCAGACCAATGATAACACACGTATCCATCGTTTGGTGACCGAAAGGAACACTACGAATGACCAAAGCCAAACTCTTTGATTTGCAAAGATTAGTATGCCTGACCATTATGGAGGCAGTTAGCACCAATTAGCTGCAATGGAAATCCTCCTAAACTTACCTCCTCTTCATATATATCTGGGGAGAGAGTCCAAGTGCGCAACATACAGACTGCAACAAGCAACCATCAATATGCCGCAGGCCAGTATCATGGAGTGGAACAGCTGACGTTAAACATCTTTTCTCCGAAAAGAGATGAGTGGGATTAGAATAAAGTCGACCTACTAAAGACAGACAGTTGCTGGTTTACAGACAGCTTCAATACTCCCATAGGAACAGGAGCCAGAATACATAGTTACAAACCAAAGGTGAGGCTATTTTCTAGCCTAGCCTATTTCAGACCGAGGTTCATGTCAGTAAACTGTGTGCTCGAAGAATGGAATAGATGCGTCCTGCACGTGGATCAATAAAAATGTTCTTACATAGCCAAGCATCTCTAAAAGTTGTTGGTTCCTACCGGTGTAACTCTGAAACAGTATGGAACTGTAAGAACATTCCAAGTCATTTGAGCAAAAACAAAGTGATTCTGTTCTGGAAACCTGGCCACTCTGGTTTGGAAGGTAACGAAATAACCTACTTTTTGTCCGGAGAAGGAGTAGGATCACGATTAATTGACGTGACGTGTATAATTAAGTGATATTTAGGTATTTGCGAATAACAATTCAGAACTTGGATACATTCACGTCCAGGTGTGGTGTTGTGCGAGACAAATAATTTGGATTTACAGGTGGTAAAAAAAGTGGTTGCGCAACAGGTATGTTGTGTTGTCAATCATGGCGGCAAATGAAGGCGATTTCGAATTTAATTTTGAGGAGGATATGCCATTATCGGGAGACAATGTCGCCACGGAGGCGGTGGCGCATCACCACCGCCTTTGAAAGCAAATTGGCGGAGTGAATAGAAGACATAATTCAAAAATAAACCACAAGGGCGATTGATAAATTGGTGGCGGCTAGTGCTACGCTTGGCGAAAAGGTCAGTGCTGGTGGGGCGGTAAGAGACAAAACTTTACATGGTGCAAAGGAGGACGTCAGGAGTGCTTCAGATGGAAGTACTACTGATAGGAGAGTAGGCAATGGCGGAGAACTGCGAATGGGGAGTGACATGGTGGAGCCATTCGACCTAAAACACAGGTTTGTCATTGTGGACAGGTGGTTGTCCAAGACTGGTCAACTGGGCGAGGTGCATGGTTGGTCAGAGTATGAGAAATCGTACTTTATGTAGATTAAACTGCGTGGCTTGGCGAGTGCCTAGTTTAACAGGTTGGACGATTTTTCCTGCTCATGGTGTGAGTGGAAGGCGAAACTCCAGGAAGCGTTTTCTAGGCAGAATGACTTCGCGGTGTCCCTAGAGAAGTTGGCGATGAGGCGTAAGTTACCAACGGAAAAATAATTACATACTACCATGCAAAGTTTGCGCTGTGTGGTCAGTGTGGAGTTGTTGGCGAAAAGGCGGTTTCGTGTATCATTCGTAGGTTTCCTGAGGACTTGACGACGAATGCTTATGTGTGCAGATGTGTCACCCCAGAAGCGTTATACTCCGAGTTCCTGGCAGGCTTAGAAGGTTTTTAGACTCCCGTGGTGGAGAGAAGTTCTAAAAGAGGAGACTGAGTGCCCACAGTAAGCGAATCCAGGCGAGCGAGCAACACATCGCCATCTTGAGTACCTTGGACATGAGATAGGTGTTATTGGTATTCGTCCAGGTGCACGTAAGGTCAAGGCTGTAGCACAGTTCCTACTCCAACGAATGTTCATATAATTAAACAGTTCATTGGTTTGGCGAGCTATTTTAGAACATTGGTAAGGAACTTCGCACTCTTGGCGCGCCAACTTACATAGCTAAAGATAAAAGGAGCTGAGTGGCGGTGGGGAGAGGAGCAGCAAAATTCTTTTGAGACCAAGGGGCGTTTGGCTGACTTCAAGGCGAATGAATGCGAGGCGTAAGGTTGCAACCGAATATAAGGTTGGTGACTTGGTGTTATGTAGGCGGGCGGCAACAGGTCTGGGAGAGAAGGGCATCAATCGAAAGATTGCTAATAAGTACAATGGTTCTTATCGTATAGCCTAAGTCTTGGGTAACGATAGATGTAAGATCGCTTCTCTCCAGGATGTTAGGGGATATAAGCGCTTTAAGGCGGCGGTGGCTGCGGATGCTTTGAGACGTTATCGGAGTGGGGCAGGTGTGGATGATGTTGAATCTGATGATGACTCTGTTGATGGGGAGATTGATAGGTATGGGCGTCAAGATTTAATCGAATTACTTGTAAGTTGGGTGCAATTAATGAGGACATTAATTTTTGAAGAATGGCCGACTGTTCAGTCGATAGGTGTTACGACATTGCTTTGTTGTGGTGACGTGTATAATTAAGTGATATTTAAGTGTTAGGTAATTGCTAATAACAATATAATGCAATGTTGTCAGACTTACAAAAAAATATCGGAATTTTTTATGTGGATCATTTTGTTTGTGGGGGATTGACTACCCTAGGAACAATGGATATTTATTTCTTTATTAAAAAATATATGAGCTGAATTGCGTAGGATTCCCTCTAAAAAACCTACATATACATATGTATTTTCAGGCTAAAGAAAGCATTAAATAAATTACTTATAAAATAATTTTTATTTAAACAAAATAAAATGTAACAAAAACTAAATTACAGCGTAAATCGTATGGCCAATTAATTGTATATTTCGTATTAAAATTACAAAAACTGTGGCAGGGAGAGAACATTACTTACGTATTAAGAAAATCATTTAATGACAGTAATTTTAACTATTCAACGTCAAGATGATGTCCTACCGCATGTATTTATGTAAAGTGACAATGGTTGATTATAATATGGGGTTATTTCGGGACCTCGACAAGGAATTTCATCATAGACTGGTTCCGTTTGCGTTATAGGAGGTTTCTGATCTATATCCAGGGGTTCTATTACAGACGCAGCTCTATAACTTCCTGTAGAAGGTGGGTGATCATAAACCATGTCTTTGTAGTCTAAAAGGAATATTTTTATTATTGATTTATGATTGTTATGAAATATATAATTATTTATTTGTCTATCAGTATATAAGGAATAACATGAAACATATTAACAATTTGCTAGTTATTTATTATTTTATGTAATTTTGCAAAAAATTTTTCACAGATAAGTACAACACATTTTTTTAAATAGTCGCTTTCCTATTTTCCACGATGAGTATTATAAAATAGATAATATGCACATTAAGTTCAATACAACTGGCATAATATTATGTTTAATTTTATTTTATTTATGTTTCCATTTTATTTCTTATTTGAATACAACTTTTTTCAAAAAAATACCCAAGTTTTATTAAATTATACCAAATGGAAGCAAATTGTGCGCCCCGGTCCGAGTAAAGGATGGAATAATAAGATGGATATACGGACAATCTAGTGGGGAGCACTAACGGACTTTTACTTTTGCATAGCAGCGTTGTGTGATTTCGTTTCGTGATGAGGTGATTTCAATAATTGGAAAGTCGGTAAATGAATATTTCAATAATCGGATGATCATCCGGATGATCGCTCAAATGTTTCTCTGATATGAGAGCCGAGAACAGAGAATGAAGCGCAATAAATAACAGAACATATCTGAGGTGGGGTTTCAATTCATTTAGCATTCGGAAGATTTACTTTTTATTTTACTTTAATTTACATTTATTTACACTCACTTGACTCACTCACGCGCAGTTGGCAGTTGGTAGTGCTGGCTGGCAGTATTGGCTTGTCATCTGCCACAGTCGGAGTATTTTTATCTTTATCTTTGTATCTTGAGTAGTGTCCAAATATCATCCAGATTTTTTCTCGGTAATCGAAATGTTCCGAATATTTCAATAATTGAATGACCGATTATTTTTCATCCGAATTATCCCACCCAACACAACAGACAATATGTTGCATCGTTTATCTCATTATTTCATCCTTTACTACAATTAGCTTTCATACGGTAAGTTACACCTGTGAACGTAATATATTATTTTTGACATGTATAATATCATTACTTATATTTTTGTACCAAAGGGTTGTAATATTTCGCAAAGTAAGAAGTGTATTATAAAATTTGCATTTATACATATTTCATTTTTATCTCTATTAATACTTTTGATTCACATAGTTGCCAAATGCGGGCTACACCAAGTTGATTACAATAAACTGCCACTAGAGGGAAACACGCTTGAAAGTTTCAAATTGCTGTGGTGTATTGATCAGATTATCTAGAGCTCGACTCGCTTTGTTGGTATGTGCACTGTCTTGACTACATAGTGATGAGAGGTAATAACCTCAAAATCGGTCTATGGCTGGCAACAAGTGTACCAATCTGCAAAGGAGTCCTGTTTTAGTAATTTCTCTAATAATTGCCGGGATCAATCATTCAGTAGTAGCTTATAGTAATAATCATTGCTTTTACATTTCTACAGGGGTTTTCACAAAATACTGTCTCCTTTTTTAATTTTTTTATATTTTTTGGCCTAGAAAATCGTAAAATCAAAAGTTGCAGAAAATTTTCTTCTTATCTCAACGCACTAAAGAAAAAATAATCGAGCATTGTGTGTCAAAGATATACACTAAACTTGGGGTTTTTTTTAAATGGAACACCTTATTTTCGGATTTTTGATTTCGCTGACTCTTTCCTATTACAATTACAATAATAATAGTTGTTAACACTTTATTGGTTTATGCTGTTTCTTTCCATGGTAATCGTTAGATCCGAATCTCGGATGACAATTGCATAAAAGTCAGGAGCGGCAAGGGAGGGTAGTACCTATAAAATTATACAAATTTTTACCTATTTTTGTTGTTTATTGCTGACACAACTGGAGGAGATTATATGTAGTGGTAAACATCTCAATAAACATTCGCATGCATTTTTAATATGGCTTATAAAACAAAACTTTTGTATTTAATGTTGTTTATTTGAACTTGTGTAACAATAATAGTTAGTGGTCGATATTTTTAACAACTTTACGAACGTATTAAAAAACTAATGTTTTATGATTTACACCTGATAATAAAATAGTTTACTAATAATGACGATGACATGGAAAAATAACTGTATATCGCACAACTAATATCGTGTAATTCAGAATCTCTCACTGAAAATGTCATCCGAGATATGGGATGTAGTTTAAATTTTGTTAAATTAACTTTTCTATGGGATGTAGTTTAAATTTTGTTAAATTAACTTTTCTCAATGAGATTTTTGAAATTGTACTTTATTCTCTCCATGCTTTTATTGACACTATATTTCCATATCATCTATTTATTTTAAAATTTTAAAAATTTGCAATAGACAATGTGATATTTGTGATATTTTCGACATGTGTGGATGCTTAGATTTTACAAACACCATCATTACATTTGGAATAAACATATATCATTGTAATTGGAAAGGGACAGCGAATTCAAAAATTCAAAAATAAACTCATTAAAAAAAAACAATGTTTGGTGTATATCTTTAAAATGCGATGCTCGATTATTTTTTTGTTTAGCGCATTGAGATAAGAAGAAAATTTCTTACAATTTTGAATTCACCATTTTTTTTTCTAGGATAAAAAAGAAAAAAGTTAAGGGGGAAACAATATTTCGTGAATACTCCTGTACAATAATGAGATTTATTAACAGTTGCCAGAAGATTTTTTTAAGCAGAAGAGTTCTTATAAACAGACAGTGGCGGCAGACTAATTGGAATTGAGAGCAAATAATAAATAAATCTTTTTTTTATTCTAAAATTAATATAAGAAAATTCAAATACTTTCTTTTGTTAATTACATGCTAAATGCGTAAAGCAATATTTTAAATTGCTCTACAAAACAATAGTTGAAAATATTGTGGAATTATTTTTGTAGAATGTAATTACGTTGGCTTCTATCGAAATTTAGTGAGCACTTTTTTATGCAGTTTTTAATACTGGTGCCTTTTTTAGTTTTAAGTGTAAAAAAAAAGATACGAAAATTGTAGCGAAAATCACCCTCACCCCCTGTAACTTTCTCAACAAATCATGATATTTAGATAAAAATTTGACAAAATATGTATTATGAAATTAATAAATGATTCAAATTTAATTTTTGCACTTTAGGACGTTTCGAATTTATTAGCATATAACTATGTTGTAGCTCAGTTATGAACTAATTTAAGGCAAATGTTTAAATACAAGACTTAACTTAGTTTTTCTAGTTCTATCACCCCCTTGAATGAAGGTACTAATTATGGGATAACCTGTATAACTTGAAATATTAAACAATAGATTTTAATGTTGAACTATTTCACACATGTACTTATTATAAACAGGTATTTTTATATGAAGGAAAAATTAAAAGAAAAAATGCATTTCAACATCCTGTGTCTCACAAACGAAGCGTTCTGCGACATCTGTATATAGGAAATTTTCCTCTTAAAAAAGTTCTTCCATTAACTGTTAAAGCTACAAAAAACTGACTCACTGTATATTATATTATTCTGTGATTTACCACGTACACCGCAAGGTCATGGCATGGTTAATATAGTAATATAAAATGTACATAATAATTTGTTTACTCCGTTAATAGAATTATTTTTATATGGTATATTAGGCCCTGATTGTTTACTCATATGTATATATATATAATATGTATATACGGGGTAAATCGATCTCAGCTCTTATCCATCATTGATACTAATACTATATTCTATAATTTATTAATACGATAAAGATTATACAGGTGAGTACTGCGTAATATTACTCTATGCCTTAAAGAAATACTAAAAATATATTTTTGTTTGAAATAGACTCTCCTCTTAGATGAGATTGTTGCAAGTGTTGAAAATTCAATTCAATACCTTTCTGATTCCTCAAAAGGATTTGTCAGAGAAACCTGCAGAAATCAAATCTCGACAAATATTGTCACTAAAGTAAACATAAAGTGAAAATCTACAAAAGACAGAAAATTTATCAAACGGTTAAGTGGAAAAGATTGTTTTTACTTAAAAGCTGATAAGGGCAATATGGTTGTTATTTTAGATAAAGAGGACTGTTATGAAAGGATACACAATGTGATTAGTAATGGTCCTTATAAAAAACTTTCTAGAAATCCATTACCAAGAATGATTACTGAAGTAAGAAATGTACTTAAAACCTGCAGTAAACTTTTTACTCCAGCTTTAAGTAGGAGGTTATATGTACGTAACCTAAGTGTACCTAGATTCTTTGTCTAAGATACATAAACCAGAAAAGTCGGTACGTCATATTGGTTCAGCAATCGGATCGCCGACTTACTACCTATCAAAATGGTTAACAGAGGAGTTCGAAAATGTACCTATCGCACCACCTAGTTTCTCTGTGATTAATTCCAATGGTTTCATTAATGTGGTGCAACATATTAAGTTGCAAGAAGGTGAAATTTTGATCTCCTTTGACATTTATGTGTTTATTGTTTCCAAGTGTTCCGATACCACAGACCCTGGACTACTTTAAAGATCTACTTGATTTAATCAATCTCAGTCAAGATGTAATAAAAGAATATCTTCAACACACTAAACTTTGCATTAAATAAAATGGCTTTCGATTCAACAATAATTTTTTGACCAACATAGAGGGACAACAATGGGTAACTCTTTGTCACCATTCATTGATAATCTTTTCATGAACAGATTCGAGACAGAAGCAAAAGAAGAATTTGACTATTTCTTCAGGGTTTGGCTTAGGTATGTGGATATATTTAGAGTGGAATGAAAAATAATATTAACTGAAAATTTTTGCTAATTATTATTTACTAACTTTTACAAATCTTATCACAGATAAGTATAACATATATCTTTTTAAACAATTATTTTCCCGGCTATTTGCAAAAACGCTGAAACTTGGATTACAAAAAAGATAATATGCACATTATGTTCAGTACTACTGACTCAATAATGCTATTTTTAATTTCAACTATTCTGTCTAGTAAAACCTAAAATAAATAAAACACAAGGTACTCACCAGTTGACACTCACTTTAAAAAACTTTAAATTATCTATCTGGATATATTTGTAGTGTTTCATACAAAAGTCGCTGATATTGACAACTTTGTTTCTAAATTAAACAGTCGTTTCGCGTCTGTTAAATTCACAAATGAAATTGAAAACTCTGGACAATTACAATTTTTAGATGTATTAATAATTAGAAATGATGAAAATAAGTTAGAATTTGACAGATTCAGAAAAGATACCAGTACTCTAAGATATATCCCCAAGGACTCTTGTGCTCAACACATAATTACGAGTTTCAATTTTCTAGTTCATCGTCTATTAAGCTTCCCCCTCAATAAGGAGAGGTTTCAAAATGGCATTGATTAAGGATATAGCTGCAAGTAATGGATATTCTATAAGTTTAATTGATAAAATAATTAGGAAACGAAAATTTAAAGTCACTTCGAAATTTCTCGACCTTTCAAAATGAAAGAGAAAATCCGAAATTTGTATCGATATTATTCGATCCTCGGTTCACCCGTGGTAGTGGTAACAAATTTAAAGATATGACAGTGGTTCATTCGTCTGAAATAAACGACAACAACTTTTAGGCAATCCAAAAAACAAAATTGTAACAAACGAAAAGGCGGAGATTTACGAAATTATCTGTTAGGACTGTAATCAAAAGTATATTGGACAAACTAGATCATCAATTCAAACTGGATTCAAAAAGCATATGGTCAATCTTAAATATGGTAGAACAGATAAGTCTACTGTTGCCCACCATGCGTTTGAGAACAACCTTAAAATAGATATTAGTAATTTAAGATTAATTAGGAATGTAACATATACTCGACAGCTGAATGCATTTGAAAGCTTGGAAATCACAAAGTGTTATAGGATATTGTTAGCATAAGGTCAGTTATAATCATCTCCAGATGATGCCAACTTGACTAGCGAAACGCGCGTTGAGTGCAGTGTATAGTAGTGTTTTGGTGTTTCGTGGAAAACTACGTCAGTGTTGAAATGGATTCTCAGAAACTAAACTCAAAAACTTATTTTTAAAAATTAACATAAAATTTTCAGTTCTGTATTTTTTTTTCCATTCTTAGTAAGGCACATTGAGAAAATATCATAAACTATCAATAGCATATTACTATATCCTGTAATCAATTCCCTTTCTCAGTTTTGTTTAAAATGGATGCAATTCGTTGCTCTTATTGAGAAAGTAGGAGACGTTCTTAATACCAAAGATTATGTACTAATCTTTGTTAATACCAAAAAGCCTAACTACAAAACTGGAGTTTCTTTTTTTCGCAGACTATTGAAAATTTTGCTTTAATGACATCTTTATTTGCTTCTGCTTGATGTGTTAGATACATATTTTTTAAATATGTTAGCAACAGATTAATTAATTAGTTTATAATGTAAATGACTTTTGATTTAGGGATCCTAGATTGTCTCTTGAACTTGGCATCTCATACACGGAAAGGGCTCGCACATCTCTAAAACCTACCTTGTGCGTATACACAGTGTCTCAAGAGCTTCTGTATGTGCTCACCTGTTTTTTGTTGATTTTGCATATTCATATTACATACAACATGAGTTTCAAAAGCTCTTGAATCGCTTGTGCCATTTTGGTATTCCATTGGTGTAAGATATGAAGGATTTTCGAAAGTTGGAGGATCTGTAAAAAATAAAACTTTAGCTGGCAATAAATATTATACTATTTTAAAATACGTTGCACAATATTTTTACCATATGGGGATATGTAACATACCTACATTAAGAATTTTTAATAGTATATAACTCAGATAAATAATGCCCAGTTGGAAATAGATTCGTCAATAAAACAAATTAACGGTATATAATTTATTTCAAACTTATTTGCAATATAAAAAACGTCGATTTCTTTATGGTGGGAATAGGACCAAAGAAGAATAAACTTTACATGCACAACTGCACAGGATTTTTTTTTGTTTGAACAGAAGAGGAATTTGAAAACATGAAACTCATTTATGATTAAATTCCTGTAACTTTTGCAAACATTAAAGGCTATTACTTTTTGGTAAATTACTTAAAATTTACTCATAGGAATCACCAAATAGACAAATAACAATAACCTTAATCAGAACACTTCTCTGAAATACTATATTTTAATCTTAAAAATTGTTGTCTTCTCAACAATAAAACAGTGTATACAGTGGCTTGTTACTCCAGTGTGCGGTGTGTGCGCTGCACAACGGTGACAGTTGAAACAATTTAAGAAAACTAAATTTTTAGCGAATAACGATAAGCATGATAAAATATGTCTCTCAAGCGTGGCATTTTAGTGATTCGAACTTATAATAATTCGCAAAAAGTCGATTAAATATGACATTACTGTGCAAAATCCAGAGTTGCGCTAATCAGATTCAAGATAATTAGTGATTACTAATCTATGATTATTTGGTTAATCAGTAATCATAATCAGTCAGCTAATCAAATAGTTAATCATTAATCTTAATTAGTCAAACTAGCACTTTTAATACTTAATCATTTATTACTTTTTAATAAATCAGTGATTAATTTTCAACCAATGATTACCTTTCAATCACTGATTGCTTCTTTTAATCAATGATTAAAATCAGTGCATGCTTAATATTAATACTAATCAATCGGCCCGACATCGACACCAAGCACGAGTCTGCTCGGCTGACTACTATCTATAAGACTTTTTGTTCACTATACGACGTGAATATGTTTAATCTATCAATGGCGTCCTCTGCTCCCATTGATAGACTATTTTCTTATAGTTGGCTGATATATTCTTTCAGAAGAGAATACCACGATGAAACGATTTAAAAAGTAAATTCCAAATTGGGGCACCAATTTTGTATGTTATGTTTTCATTTGTTTCTGGTTTGATTTAAGCATGTATTATGGGTAGAGTTGGCAAAAATGCGCCGTAGGACATAGGCGTGTGCATCATAATTAGTGTAATAAAAGAAATTAACTAGTAATAAAAGCAATAAATTGTAACAATTTATAACAATGTATGCACAACTGGCCCTCTTAACTAGCTTGGTTATCACAAACTGGAAACGATCTGTAAAAACTTTGCAGCATCATGTATGTTTCTATGGTTGTCTCCAAGAGTAATGTTCGATGTGGTGAAAAAATTTGCTTATATTTTGAGAACGACCGTTCGACATTTATTGATGTAATACAAGCATACTTAAAATAACACAGCCCCACAAAAAAAAAGATTTCTGACCTAGCAACGAGACGAGTATATCCATATGTATTTTTGATCGCTGATTCCGAATCCGGGGTCAAAAACAGTCGTACACCCCCAAAAAAAAATTTTAGAGCCAAAAAACACTCCGCGAATAGGGATATGAGATAACGCTCTGAAAATGAAGTTATCAATTTAATCAATCGTTTTGTTTAATATTTTCGGGAAAATTTGAATGTATTACGATAAAAATAAAGGTAAATTACAGCGTTAACCCTATCGGTATGAAACGCACCCTCATAGAGGGTGAGAACCACCCTCATCTGCCACCAAACCAATTGATAACGACAATGACTGAAAAACATTTAAAAATGTTTAAGTTTCGTTAGGTTTGCAATAAACTGACGTAGAATTCACGTAATACCCCTAAACTACCCCTATATCGTTATGAAAAACAACCCCAACATTTTTAGATGTTTTTCAGTCATTGTCGTTATCAATTGGTTTGGTGGCAGATGAGAGTGATTCTCACCCTCTATGGGGGTGCATTTCATACCGATAGGGTGAACGCTGCAATTCACCTTTATTTTTATCGTAATACATTCAATTTTTCCCGAAAATATTAAACAAAACGATTCAGGGGGTGTTTTTTGGCTCTAAAATTTTTTTTTTGGGGGGTGTACGACTTTTTTTGACCCCGGATTCGGAATCAGTGATCAAAAATACATAAGAATATACTCGTCTCATTGCTAGGTCAGAATTTTTTTTTTTTTTTGTGGGGCTGTGTAATCTTTGACTCAATTAACGGATCTGCAGATGCACCATCAGTAAGATCACAAATTTGTTTTAATCTGGTAAAACCGGTGTCGTGCTTTAACACACGTGCGAATTTTTCTCCAACGGACTCCGCTAACGACAACGCACTGTTTTGTAAGTTTTGTATGGCATCATGTAATCCGTTATAGCTCTTGTGAATAGTTTTTAAAGCTGTTTCAACAGAAACATCTTCGCATAATAAAAAGCTGCCTTCAACCATGTTCCCCAACGTGTAAGAATCGGCTGTGGTGGTTTGGGAATACCGGGACTCTTGCTATACAATGCACGAAGACGTTTAGGAGATTTAAGAAACATTTTTTTTGTACTTGCTATTAATGCATTTACCTCTGGAAAACCTTGTCAAATAGTTTCTGCCACAAGGTGTAAAGCATGTACTTTACAAGTAAACATGTACCAACCTACAACCATGTTCTTGAAGAGAACGGTCTACCAAACGCATTGTCGCGGCACCATCGATCACAAACATCAACACTTGACTTTTTGACAGGTCAAATTTTTCTAACGTCTTCAGCACCACCCGCATAATTGTTTGACCAGTACACTCAATTAGTCTTTTGCTAGATAGTAACAGTGGAAATGTCGATTTAAGAGCGTCCAGTATACGTACTATAACATTTAAAATAGAATTTTTTTTAACAATCTGTCGTCTCGTCAACATATAACTACAGCCGTGTATTTTCTAGTACACATTTGATCTTATTTATAATGTCTTCGCTTAAAGTTGGTACATAGTTATGCAACGTTGTGCGACTTGGTACTGTAACCTTGGGATTATATTTATTCCAGAATTCCTGAAATGGTTGTTTGTCGAGTATGTGTAGCGGAACATCACAAGCAATCAGCATTAAGAGTAAATTGAACATAAACGGTGTTGTCGAGGGCACGCCATTTTATTTTAGTTTTATGTTGCACAGAATTTACGTGACGTTTACAATCACGTTTGTCCCAGCACATCAGGTCTGTCTCGCACATCTTACGAATTATTATAGCACCATTATAGCATAAATCTGGGAATTCACTGATAAATTTGTTCACTTTGTCAGCGTATGGCCGTTTTTTTACTCTTGGGCAGGTCTGACATACTTTATTATTAAATTAATATCAAGAATAAAATACAACAAATAAAATTATCAACAATACAACGCAGAGGAATAAATTGCGTTGTACACACCACGAGGCATAATAATAGACTAAAATCAGATGTTAGTCATGCTAAAATAGTTAACAAGTCTCGCTTACATATTTGGGTGTTTCTCTACTTGGCACCGCCCATGATTTGCGGACCGATTTGCCAACTCTAATTATGGGGCATAACTAGTTCAAAACACTTAATTATTTTTTTATTTATTTATCAATAAATAAAAAAATAATGGAAGTGTTACGAACACATTTATTTCATGAGACATTTTTTGTTATGTTTTTGATTTCTTTTTAATTTTTTTAATAAGAAATTTCCGTCTTTTAAATTTAGTTACTGAGCATTGATTAATCATCAATCACAGAATTTTTATAATTTATGGGTTAATTATTATTTATTAATTAATATTTCCAAGTTATGGGTTAATGATTATTTGATTAATACTCCAATGTTTGGATTAATCATTAATATTAATCTGAAAATAAACACGTTGACTAATCATTAATCTTTAATCAAACCCTTTCCCTTGTTAATCAGCACAACTCTGATGAAAATCCATTTTGAAATTTAAGTAAATAATTACTCAACACCGTTTCTTTAATTGTTCAATTTTGACATTATTTTTGCCAATTTTACAACTAGTTCCAGTGGCGGATTTAGGATTTGTTGTGTAAATTGGGGGGGGGTAGTAGTAATAACGTAATAGCCCAAGCAGCAATATTGCGACCTCCGCTCACATCTGTCAATCGTCATCATCTCACTCACAACCTCTGGCCAACTAGACGACTTCGCTTATCAGTTATTTGCGACTAATGTAAAATAGACACGTTTTAACAACGTCTGACCGACTTTAATACATTACTGTGAACATTGATGTAGGTTTTGGGTTCATTATTGACGTTGCTGAAATGTAGTCATAAGACTGAATTATCAACGTATAGATTAGTCATACTTTAACATTTTATGGACGAGGTATCGTCGTGTGTTTCGTGCTTGATAATGAGGATAAAACAACATAATCTAAAAATTTCTATTGTGTTATTCTATTAATCTCGTGATTTTATAGGGTTCCCTTCTCAGTATCAATGGTGAGAGACCGCGGTCATTTAAATATTCAACCACATTTTACAACTAAGGAGTCAAATACTATGCATATTTTAGAAGGATTATTACATAAATATAGCGAAGGCTGCTCTACACAACTCCGTCATTTTTTCAAGACCAGTTCGAGGATGAAAGGACAAACTGTTGTCCGCCATTATGGTGCTGACAAATACAGTGAAAACCATTCAAATTTAGGAGATTTTGAGCAATCTAATTATGCTACTTTAAGCTTAAAATTATAATAATTACTTTGTGTGTCGACAGTTAAATCACTGATATTTGTGTATCAAAAAAGTCTTAATTTTCTTTCTAAAAAACTCAGTGTAGGGGTGCCCTTGATTTTTCAGCTTACACTGTCCATATTTTACCATGAACTGATCCGAGTTAAAAAATTTTGGTACCACAAAGCTCTTAAAATCTACTGAAAACAATCACAATAAAACACACAAGGTGACCCAGTAAACATTTTCCATAAAATTAGCTATAACTCGACTTGGTAAAAGACGCCAGTGTGTATTTAAAGCAAAATGCCAGCCTTAATCATCAGTTAACGTCAGCCGCATGTTGATGTTGTTTTTAGCGATCCTCATTTTATTCACTAAATTTGGTGCAAAAGCGGGTGGGATAATCGTTGTTACCAGCAACGTCAGGACACGTCAGATGACATTGATACAACGTTAAAATGCTGCTTGGGAAAACATCAAATTTCTTGCCTCTTCTTAGGGTGTGTTTTACACCAAAGTCTGGGCCACAAAATTTGGATTTTGTTCGACATGAAAACAACATTTTGATTTCTAGTGAATTAAAACAACCATGCATATATTTCCTAAATTATTAAGAGTGAAGAAAATAAAACCCTAGAGAGCATAGGTTGTGTATGTATATAACCTCAAAAATAACATGAATAAAATGAATAGAATCGCGGACGATAATACAATTTATATTTTAAGTGATTATATAATAAACAAATTTAACCAAAATGTTTCAACTACTTCCGTTTGAAATTTTATTTATAATTAGGAATATTTATTAACACGCTTTTATTTTAGCTTCACTTGTATGTTTGCTTGTTTGTTTGTTTGTTTGTTTGTTTGTAACCGACTCTTTGGACTCGATTTTGACCCACTTTAAACGGACAGATTTAATTGAAACTTTGTACACTTACGAAGAACCGGTAACAATACAATAATTTGATAAGTTTATATCATTATCCTGATCAGGATCGCCAGTCCTTTCCTCACGTATCCTCTGCGTGAGAGCAAGAGGCTTAATATTGTAAGTATATTCCGTGATTCTCAGTTCGATCGTTGGCCGAGCGGGCAAGTCTTAGTCGACGCGAAATGACGGACCCCTCGGGCGTGAGTTCAAATCCCATGGCTAAAATAAAAAAATATTTTTTTTTTCAGAAATATCTGTTGGATCGTAATATGTTATAATATCAGCATCAATAAGCAATATAAATATAGTTTTAAAAAACTACAAAACACGCTTTCATAACACATCAAACTAAAAAAGTGAAAAATAAATATAGTTTAAAAAAACTAAAAAACACGCTTTTAAAGCACATCGAACTAAAAAGTGAAAAATAATTATTAATATAAACTGAAAACAATAATGAACGAAAAATACTAGTATTATTGTGAAAAAAGCGTGGGGCGCTTTGTGCCATATTTTTCGTATATCAAGCAATCCACGCTTTTTTCACAATAATACTAGTATTTTTCGTTTATTATTGTTTTCAGTTTACATTAATAATTATTTTTCACTTTTTAGTTTGATGTGCTTTAAAAACGTGTTTTTTAGTTTTTTTAAACTATATTTATGTTGACAGTTCGTTTTCCGCTTCCTTCCAGACCGTTCGGCGAAATTACAGCTGTTAACAGTAATAATAACTAAACGGGTTGGGCGCTAATTCTCAATAGTTGCATTCGTCAAACGCGCCCGTTGTTTCCATTATTAGATATACCTTTACTTACGGAATTTGGATGTCATAACGTAAGGAAATTAAAAGGGGAGAATTACAAACATGAGCAGACAGTTCAGAAAACAGATTTTACTTTACATATCAGCTCCTCCCTGTTTAATAATAATAATAACAATAATAGTTTATTCATGAGATTATGCTTACATTATGCAGGATACACAAAGAGTTAAAATTAAAATTGAAATATACACATGAATATAACAACATATAATAAACAACAAATGAACAAATAATAAACAACAAACAAATAAATAAATAGAATAACAAAATTAAGTAGAAATACCATTATGTATATATTAGATCCTGTCCTTTTAATATTCATTATAGGAATAGTAACATTTATCTTTTAAAAGATTTTTTATTTATTTCTTAAATTGCATATTGTTAAGAGATTTATAATCATCAGACAGTTTATTAAAAGCTTTAATTGCTAGGTAACTTGGACCTCATTCAAACAATGACATTATGGTGGGGTATATGTAGCACTGTATTATTACAAGTATTACATGGACTATTTTGATTCAAGTAAAGGCAAAGTTTGGTTTTTTGCATATAACAATTAATTTAAAATAAATTCTGATGGTATGTCAAAATTTCCAAATTTTTAAAATGTATTTCACAACTCTCACGCCCTCTTGCTCCTATCATATATCTTAAAACTTTCTTCTCAATCTTAAATAATCTAAGATTTTCACTAACGGATCCCCAAGCTACTATCCCATACGAAATAATCGAATGGAAGTGTGCATAATAATACATTCTTAGCACTTCCATACTAACAGTTAGCCACAGTTGTTTAATGGAATAGTAAATTGGTGAAATTTCCATTAATCTGGACATTTCAGCTGCAGTCTTGTTTTAATTGATCATTTGTGTTAGCAATAGTATTATTTAGGTTTTTATTGCTACCGAGTAACGACGTATTATCAGCAAACATGACCATATTTGACCAGGTAATATTATTCGTTTATATAATGAATAATAACGGACCTAACACAGACCCTTGTGGAACTCCAACTTCTACTTGTAGGGGCTCTGATTTTACATTACGTATATCTACATATTGTGTTCTATCATACATATAACTTTTAAACCAGTTTAAAATTTGCCATATCTTTTCATTTTAAGAACTAACGTTTTGTGACCTACAGATTTTTCACGTGTATCTAAATTTGAATACAATAAATTTAAAAATTGATTTATATCGTTTATCATAGATAGTCCTTTTCGAAAACTGAATTGGTTTACATTAAATAACCTAAATTATTAAAAAACGAAATTATCTTTGTTGCAACAAATTTTTCGAGTATTTTGAAAAAAGTACTGTGCAACTGACCTATAATTGTTTATATCGGTTTCATTATATGATTTAAAGAGGGGTTTTATTTTTGCTACTTTCAGTGTACCAGAAAAAATTCCTTCTGGTATGGAGTAGTTTATAAGATGTAAGTGGCTTTACAATTTGAATGACACATTTCTTTATTAAAGTGGAGCTTATATTATCTTGGCCAACGAAGTAGAATATTTCAAGTTACGTATTATGTCAGTTATTTCTGGTTCAGTGGCCGGTTCAAGAAAGAAGTAGTTAGGTTATTATCTACATTATTTTCGGGATTTGCATTTGTTGATTTTATATTATTAGATAATTTTTTGAGACGTTAATAAAATATCCATTAAATTTATTACTTAATACAGATGAATTAGTAGTAAATGCATTGTCAAGATTTAGTTTAGTTAGTTTTTCACTATAACTATCCTTTCGTTTTATGATTTTCTAAGCAATTTTAGATTTATTTTTGGAATTAGCCATGAGTGTATTATTAAGCTTCTTTTTAGCTTGATTAATATGTTTCCTATAAATGCGTTTATATTTTCTGTAAAATAACTTAATATTTTCATTCCCAGACAGAGTTAATAAGTATAAATTAAGGCTGGGAATCGAATACGAATAATTCGAGTATTCGAATATTCGTGTATTCGAATACGAATTATTCTAATGGGAAATTATTCGAATATTCGAATAGGTACTCGAATATTCGAATATATTCGAGTTTCGAATATTCGATTATATCTGAGTAAATTTGAATATTAAAATATATTATTAAATTATGTACGAATAGGTATGCAGTTTGCATCCAAGCAAAGTAGGTAGATAGTAGGTATAGGTAGGTACCTATTCTAAAATCCAAATATATAAATAGACCACATTAGTTTTAATCCCAGTCAAACTATTCCATCTCTTTCTCGCCTCGACCTTATTCTTACTGTACTAAGGCAGGGGTTAAAATTAAATTTTAAATTTTAGAAAACCTGTAAATATTTAACTTTGACTTTTCATGTATTTGTTTTACCTTCACAAACTGCGTCTTTTTTAAAAACATTCTAATTTTAGAGCACTTTTATTTTCTTCGAAAAGGAAAAATAGTTATGACACAGAAGTATAATAAACTAGCTCTATTTTTGTTTTATTTAAGCTTCAATAGTTAAATGTGAACAATAGCGCCTCAATCCTAAAATAAAATATTAACTGAATAATTCTGACCCTTAAAGCCTTCGATCATAAACACTAGATTCAGAATGTGGGCGTGTCTATCGTTCCAACATGTTTCGCGGGGGGGTTTTAGCGTCCTAATGCCCTTATTGGTTACTTTTGAAATATCCGATTAAATTCGGATGTACTCGTGTTGATTCGAATGTAGTCTGTGGATTTTGTTGTTTTCCGCCATTGTTATTCTCAGGCTATTCTGTTCAGTGTGTGTTTATTTCTGTCATTAATTAAATTTTGTGACTTTGTGACAATACGCCGTATTAGTGGTGACGTCAGTTGTTGACCTAGGACAAGGTCCATTATCCAAACAAACTATTTTGCCTTGTGTTTTGTATATGGTGTTCTCCTTTTGTGAATTTTAAACGTTTTAAAAACGGTTTTTGATTAAAATTAGTGTAAGTACCTTAATTAAAATAGTTTTAGGATGTAAGTTATAAGTAAATTGCATCGGTAATTGTATTTAAATACGATAATTTTTCCGATAAACGGAACTGATAAACATAACCTTAAATTTATAGCACATTTTCATACGAATTTTTTGTTTTAAAATTAATTTCAAGCAATTACATTATAACAAACATTTATAACAAACTGTTATAGGGTACCTTTTTATAAAATTTTTAAACTTTCTTCTTAATTTTAGGGTAAAATGACTGAAAAGCGTGTTATTACATTTTCGATGGTGTCAGCTTTTTTCAGTGCAAACAATGTCCAGTTAGAACGTGGAGAAAACTCCTATTCTAGTGGAAATGTAATAAGGATGTCGTTTGACCCCAGTGTAACTCCAGCTTTACTTAAAGGCGAGGTGAAAGCCAGCATGAAGGGTAGAAAATATTGTGTTGAGGTATGTAAATTTATGTTTTGTTCTTATTTAAAACAAAGTTTACAATGGTTACTTGGTGACTTAGATAAATAATTTAGCAGTGCCTTAACATATATGTCTGGTTACTTCAATGTAAATTGGTTTGATATGTGCCGGCATCATTTAAATTTTGTAAATGGACCTAATACATACCACATAATTTACTTCAGTAACACCATATAAATTTGTCTGTAGTTACTGCTAATGTGTTTTGTAAATAATACCTAAAATGAAATTTTCATTATAGTTATTTGTCGATCCAGAAGATGGTATCACAGATGCAAAATGTACATGCCCAAGGGGACAAGTGATATGTCATCACATGGCTGCTCTATGTATCCATGCACATCATAATGTTAGTGTCACTGATAAGGCTTGTGCATGGAATGCTCCTAAGAGTTCCAAAATGGAAGAGACAAAGTCACTTAACGAGATGTTTCCTCCAAAAAAGCCAAACTACTGTGCAGTTAGTAGAAAAGCTACCACTGCCGAGGTGACAGATTTTAAGAAGAGGCTAAATTCTCATGTCGTAGGCTTTACATGGCTGTTACAGGCAGAACCGGAAGAAACCTTGCTCTTGTTAGTTCCCCACATAGAAAATATTGTATTTTCATCAGAATATATTGACAGTGAAAACAAAATCGAATACTTTAAACAAAAGTGTGCATTATCACAAGAAAAAATTAAACAAATTGCTGAAGCTACATGTGGACAATCAAGCAATGAAAACTGGCTCATAGCTAGAAAATATAGGCTTACTGCTAGTCATTTTGGTGCAGTTATTGCTTCTTGCAAGAGGAATCGATTTCCAAAGTCGTTATATGACAATTTATTAGAAGGCTACAACTTAAATTCAGTATTAGCTATTCAGTGGGGAAGGGAAAATGAGTTAAGTGCTATTGAAACGTTCAAAGCTGCAACAGGCATGGAAGTGTTTTCAACTGGATTGTGGCTCGAGGAATGTGGGTATATAGGAGCCAGTCCTGATGGTTTTGTAGGAGAGGATGCCCTCATTGAAGTAAAATGTCCGTATAAATATAAAAGTGTATCGCTAGAAGATGCATTACGGAATGACAAAACATATATTATATATAAAAATGAAGAAGGGGACATTACAGTAAACACAAAACATGTTTACTGGGACCAAATACAGGGACAATTACACATTACCAATAAAGAAAAGTGTTTTCTGGTAGTGTGGACTCCAGCAGAGTGCGAAATTGTAGAAATCCCGAAATACAAGGAATGGGAAGAAAATATGGATTTATTGAAACAATTTTATTTGGAGAAATTTATTCCATATATAACAAATATGAAAGCTTGAAATAAATATTACAAAACTTATTTTGCATTGTTTTATTGCATTTCTGACCAAAAAAAATAAAAATAATAACCCAAACATTTTAAAACTTTTCAATAATTATTTTAAAAAACTTTTGACAGATTATTTTGACCTTACACCGAGTTATAGGAAAAACTGAGTTTAGATAGATTTTTATTGGTTATGAGCATATGAAAAAAAATATTTAACAGTATAAAATTCATAGGACAACGGTTATCAATAAAAATAAGATAAACATATTGATTTTAAAATCTATATTGAATTTACAGTAACAGATTTTACATTTGAGTTTACATTCTCAATTTTCATAGTACATCCGCTGCACAAGTAAGGTTCATTCATTGTCAGTACTTGAAGAATATGCTTGTGCAACTTCTCTAATCAGAGGGGGTTGTAAATTAGTAAGAGCTCCAATCACTTGGACAACACAGCTTCCATGACTCTGCAGACTGTAAGGTATGAAATCTAAAATTTTGTAGCATTTCATACGTCTTATAGCCCTTTCGACATGAATTCTTGCCCTTGCAATAGTTTCAGTTCGATAAACTTGCTCAGGGGTAAATTGAGATGTAACCAAGAAAGGTGGGATATTCAAATTTACGCCAGGTGGAAGAATATCTTTCAAAAGAAATCCTTTGTCTGCTAAAATTAAATCTCCAGTTTCCATTTGTTCCAGAATTTTACAATGTTGAACAATTTTCTTATCCGATGTTGAACCTGGATATAAATCACTTACAAATGTTACAACACCATTTGGAGCAACCCCTATAAGTGCTTTCCAGGTATTCTTATGTTTATATGCACTGTACGTCGCTTTCTGTGCAGTCATGGAACTTCTTGGCACCATAGTTGCTATTTCTGTGCAATCAAGAATTATTCGACAATTTGTAAACGTACTACAACAATTTGGTAGACAGGTTTTGTTTTTATTTCGTGATGGTATGGACGACATCATCTGTTTATATAAAATTTCATGTAAAACATGGATCCATGTTATTACGATGTTCGTTACTGTAGCCTGGGACACTGCAAATCTTTGAGCAAGATCTTCGTGGGGAAAATTTTGCCTTAATTTCATTAAGCACATTAAAAGTTGATCTTTCTTTGAAATTTTATCCACATTCCATTCTAAATAATAATTTACTTCAATATTCTCCAACAACTGATAAACACTATCAAAAATTCCAGCATTGGGTAGACCAGTATATAAAGATACTAAATTATCAAAATGGCAAATTTCTTCATATGTGAAAGCAGTTCTTCGCATTGATTCTTTTTGCTCTAACTCCCTTCTTAAAAAGTAATTTTCTGCATTCAACATGGTTGTAGACAAAATGTCTTTGTCATCTGCAGCTCTAGACGTAGATGGCTGAGGATTTAAATAAATGTTTTCAGTTGCTTCAATTGAAGCCGTTGGAGATGTTGCCCTAAAAATATGTAAATTATTATTTTCATACAATTCAATAAATAGAATGATCTACCTTTCTATTTCTACCTGGTGAATATCCTCGGGTATACCTGATTGGGTCCTAGTAATATTTGCTAATGCTTCGGCTACATCACTACGAGTTAATTTTAGACGTTTCTTACCTTTTTTTTCTGGTGATGTATAAGAAAAACGTTTTGCTATGTTGTGCTGAAAAAGCTGTGGACCATTTTCTCTTTTCCCACCTGGAAAATGACAGCTACATAGAAATGCTCCAGGACCAGGTTCTTCAGATCGTCTAGAAAGAAAATATGCTTATAAGTTTAAACTACGCTAAAAATCAACGTTTCTATCTATTACCTAATAAATTTCTTCCACCTCATTCTTTCCTTCGCATCTTTTGGAAACTTAAAGAATTTGCATGTCTCCCTCTGATTGTAATGCTTACATTCAGGTGCCCAACACATCACCATTTTTTCTATATCTAAAACATACCAGTACCACTAATTCATTACTCTTTAATTGAAAGTACAGATTACATTTTATCCCTAAGCTAGTTTTTCAACCTTCATAAAAATATGATACGCCAAAAAACAGCAAAATTCACAAATTTGAAAATTTGAGGTTATGTTGTACTTTTCCTTTTGTAAATTTAATTATATAGAATAATTTACTTACCAATTTTTTTCCTGTATTAGTATTATTATTTATATATAGTCCAATTCACTATGTTTTAAACACTCTGATAGCAGTTTCTTAATTTTTAAAGCTCTAAAACACAACGTCCCACACAAATACAAATACAAACAAAGTTTGTTTGGATAATGCACCCTGACCTATGACAATAATGGCGGCTTCTGACGTCACACTAATACGGCGTATTATTTGTTTCTAAAAATGGGTAAATCGTGCTTAATATGCAATAATAGATTTGAAAAAGGATCCAATAAATCTTTTTATACGTAAGTATTATCTTTATTATAAATTATGTATAACTATCCCATAGGCGTAGGTACTTGTTGGGCTGCTTAGTTAAATAATTAATAATTTTATAAATGATATTTATACACAATACTCTAGACAGTTTTCTTTACAAATAAGTTTAAGTGTAACATCCCACCAAACATTAGCTTTGTTTCAAAACCCACTGTTTCATATACACTAGGGCACTGTACAATTTCATCGTACAGCGTTGTGTAATATTTTACCATTATCAAAATTTCATATTCAATATCATATCATATTATCAAAATACATAGGTATTACACCACACTATTACACTGTCTCTCAAGTTAGAGTAACAGTGTTTCCATAACTGCACTACTCTGGGAGTTTGTAAACACCAATTATTTTTGACAAACGTTACCTAGATGTTCGCAACGCAACACTAAGGTTTGTGAACACCGAATATCAGATTCAGTTCAATAATGTATCAATAGCAGCGGCAACTGGTTAAATTTAGCTTCGATCATGTGTATGATCGAAGAAATTTAGGCTATGGTGTTGTAACGTTCATATAAAAACATAAATATAAAAACTGTATAACAACTGTTATGATCATTTTATATTATATATCACGATTAGTCTGAGTGGGAAATAGTAATATTAGAGCTGTAACATTATTATATAAATGTTGTATTAACTTGCTGGGGAATAATTATAGGTGGTATTTAAAATTATTTGTTGCTTTGTATTACTTTTGATTTTTTAAACTAATTTCAGATTTCCAAAAATTGTGGTGCCAAATCACTGGTCTTAATATGGAAGAAGTTAGCCCATATGATGTTTTATGTTCCGACCATTTTTCCTCTGAAGAAATATACCAAAAGTCTTTTACTGGGAAAAAATTTTTTGGAAAAGGGTGAATTAAATTCAAAAAGTACTTTTTATTAGGTGGGTATCTTCTACATACAAAATTTAAATACATAAATTAGCTGATCTGTAAGTTTTCCGATTTTAGTAATATATGAAAGAATCTCTAATGGACAAAAATTTAAATCAAAAATTAATTATTGTAATTAAACTATCTGGTACAAAATTTAAGAGCTAGTTTTTCTATGTAATATACTTATTTTACTTCCAGTGATGATGACGCTGATTCAGCGGACAGTGAAAAAGAGAACAAAAACATAGGTGAAACATCTAAGAAAAAGTAAGTCATAATGTACCCATGTTAAAATGCATTAAAATATATTTATTATATTATAGGGTACAATTTATGCCCGATGTAACGAAACACGTGCCTATTGTTGGAACAAGCTCAGAGAGTGACGGACTTGGTGAAGAAGAAATTCCTAAGAAAAGGTAGGCATATTTGGTTGAAAGTTTGTTCTAATTTTTGTTATATCATCAATGTTGCAATTTTTTTATAGTAATACACGATTTAATATAGGAAATAAATTATAATAATTAAGAATATAGTTTGCTAACATCGTATTTATTTATAATTTATAAGTAGGTGATAATGCAATTTTTAAAAAATCAAACTTGGAAAGAAAAGATGGAATTAAATGTACTGCATTGTATTACAAATAAGAGACAATTGTTTTTATAACAATTAAGTATTAATACATTGTACTTTTACAAAAATTATTCATGATATGCAAAAATTCTAATATTTATGAGGAAGAAATGAAAAAGTAATAAAATACTTTGAAAGCATATTATTAAAAATAAATACTTTAGAACTCTTAAGTTGACCAATCACAACAATTCAGAAAAAAATAATATTAAGTTTTATTTCATATTAAATTAATAAATAATTAAATGTACACATATATTGATTGAATGATTTTTTCCTAAAATTCATAGTTTAGTATAAATTGAGTTTTAAAATCATTGGTTACTTTTTAATATTCTTAGTTCGTCATTTCTTTCCAGAAAAAAATATGTTTTGTTCCCAGAAAATTTCCGGATTTTAATTTTTTTCTATTTTTCCGAAAAAATTATTTATTTCGTTCCGGAAAAATCACCATAAATTTATGTTTATGTTTTTATTTAATGTCATCCTAAATGCGTAGCAGGTGAACAACAAAAAATTGCATTATTTTGATTTATAATTTTTAGGGACTTTGTAAAACTTGTTTGTATGTTTTAACTTTTAATTTAAGGTTGAAACTACATCAACAAATTATTTGAAAAATTACTACCACCTAGTCCTACAAAGTCAGATACGTCAATAAACAAAACTTCATCGACTTTAACAGCTTCTGAGGCCGAGTCAGATATAAAATTAAAACCAAAGAGGAGGTATGCATTTTGCTTACATATTTTCAATAAATTTATGTTTGCTAGGCACACATTTGTTCCACTATTTATTTGGTATGTTCTGTAAACACTATTAAGATGCATTCAACTTGTTTTGCAATTCTTTTTAATGATTAACTTATAGAGTATTATTAAATTTTTTCTATTACGTGATTAATTTTGTAGTAGTTTTTGCGTATTATTTAAACTGACATATTCAATATCCAATTATCTTACTTGGATTTACTTGTCTTTTTTTAAATGAAAAAGATAAAATTAAAGAACAAGTAATCAATAATACAAACTTAGAGCCTATATCCTCATTACTTTGTAAAAAATTCGAGTAATCGAAAAACTGGCATCTTGTTAAAAGTAGTGTATATTGTACCAGATAGTCTAAAATTGATGCTATAATTTTGTACGCAATATTACATCAGTTATGACTATTGAAATAATAAACCGTAGCTCTATCATTTACTCTATATATTTTTTATTATTTCGTATATTACAAAATGCCCTGTATATTTTATTGTAGGAGAAAACCCTTACCCCGTTATTTTGGAGATTGTTCGTCAGATGATATGAATAGTCCAAGAAGAGCTAAAAGAAGTTGGGCCATTGCAACAAAAACTATTTCACAGTTAAAAGCAAGAGTGAGAAAATTTAGAAGGGAAAATTACATCCTGAAATCAAGAGTTGATAGTCTAACCTCATTGTTCAGTTATTTAAGAACCAATAACTACTTAAACAAAAGTGCGGAAGCAGTTATTTAAGTAAGATTTTGTAATAAAGTTAAGGCCCATTTGCAAAATATGTATTAAAACACACCCATCACCCATCAGTTATATAAAATGTATATTTTAATTGATGTAGTAGAATTTATTCATAATAATTAAAAACTGTGTTACTGTCTAATAAAAAAAGTTAACAAACAAGAAATTTTAAATAACACTTAAACTTTGCTAGAATGATGCAAGTGGGTCTAAATAAATTTTATCTAGGAACATCTAGATGTCAAAAATGTGTATTCAAATTTGTTAAAGAGCGAGCGTAAAAAGCAATAATTGTATTTTGTAGGCCTCGATTCCTGAAAAGAGTTTCCTTTAGTGCTTAGGAATCTTTAGATATATAATTAATTAAATAAAAAATTTATAATTATTTATTGTGTTTTAATTTTTCTGTTAATATATTTATTTATTCACAAAAACCCTTTCGCCCGCGAATACTAACCTGTTCAAATACTTCAAGTACAAGGGTACTACCAATTCTCAATTACAAAGAAAATTAAGTTTAATATTTGTATTATTTAATTTTTATTTGTAATTAAAGCATGCACTCGGATTATTTGTTTAAAATTTTCTGCATATTAACTGTCCTTTAAAAGTATTATTTAAGAAATATTAAAAAAATATATCAAAGCCTTATTTTAAATATTGTCTAAATGTTATCTAAATTTTTCTTCCTTGGGACTTGCTACCACATTTAATTCAAATCACAGAATGTCATGTTGACATTTTTGATGTACAAGATATTTATAAACTATTTAGACCCCTTATTTAATGCACGCCATTGTGTTTAAAACGTACACAAAATTTATGCTCTCCTCAGCTACCCGCAACTGCCATAGTCAGCGCCACCTTCCAGTACATAATAAAATATCTACAAACTAGCGTTAATTCTGAATCTAGTGTTTATGATCGAAGCTTAAAGCACATGTACAGGAGACATACCCTATTGTGGGTATGGAAAGCAAATCAAATTGCTGCTTAGTGGTTTACGTCACGACTATTATTGTGGTCTGTCCAACCAAATACTCAAATAGGGTATTCACTATTCACTAGTATTCAGTGCTATACCTATTAATAATGAATATTCGAGGATCCGGATTATTCGGATACCTATTCGAATAATTCGGATTATTCTAGTTTTCTAATATTCGAATAGGTATTCGAATTATTCGAATAGTTCGAATATTCGAATATTTTTTTCGAACGAATATTCGAATACTAAAATCTGGAAAATTCACAGCCTTAGTATAAATCTTTCAGTTTTTGTGATAAAGTTCTTAAACCATTATGCACCCTTATTTTCTAAGTTTCAGTTCTCCCCGTACCAACTTTAAGGTGAGCTTAGACTCATTTCTAATAATAAGTGATATTACATTCTCATGGCGCTCCATCAGCCCATTGAGCATCATACTACATTTCGTGGTAGATTTTAAAAATTTTACAAAACTTTTCAAGCGCTCGGCAATCAGATCACGTCAGGAAACATTATCTCACCTCTATGCTCTCATAAAGCACCGATCTCTAATTAGCCCGAGAGCCATGATACAGTCGATTTTCCAAATTTCGTGGAGGTTTTGAATTCTCCTCTATGACTCTTCAAAACTTCAGGGCTTTCTCGCCTCCCATCGCCAAGCTGCCCAGCCGGCGTCGCTTTACATTCACTAGACCCATTACCGGCCGCTCTACGCGCCCAAGACGCTGCTCACACAAGCGGGTCGGTCTCCGATTTCATAACAGTTTCTAATTTTTCAAATCCCGCTTCCACACTAGAAATGCATGATATAATAAAATATATTTTACTTCGCTTTTGTTACTACTTTTATTGTATCTTAGCGATTTAAAAGAATGGGTACATAAAAATTATTAGCATTTCAAAATATTTGTACTAATGTAAAATTGTTATCCTGAACTGTAAATACTCTTTAACAATAATCACTTTTTATTGGTAAAAATATTGATGACAGGCTAGACTGGTAATAGTGCATTACATTATAAGACCGTTATATACGGTTTAACATATGATTAGGAAAGTTAACTGAGCGAGCGATAGCGAGCTTAGTTATTCATGTGAGTACTTTAAACCCTATAACGGTCGAATATTGTACAACGTTTTATATTATCCAGAAGCTTTTTTTCATTCAAAAGAGAGAGAATAAACTTATAAATTTTGTTAATTCTTATGACGATTATTAGTATAGGCGAAAATTTAATTGTTATTCAAATATCACAATTTTACCATTACGTCACAGTGTAGTCATTTGACTACATATGCTAACTCCCCCGGGGAGGTAGGTAGGACATCGCAATTGCCACCAAAATATTTCAAAAAAATCAATTAAGCAATGGTGCAAAAAGCAAAATTTTCGATCCAGTAGAAATGAATGGAGACTAAAAGGGTAACATAAAATTTTAAATGAATGTAAATTAGGTTGGCCGTGTTTATTAAAATGTTTTTTAATATACAATACACGTAAACTTACACAGGTTTGTTTATACTTTTTGAAGTGAAGTAAAGTTTGATCTCTGTTGCTGATGATAACCCGTTTCCATTTCATAAAAAAGGGAAATACCTGCACAATCAAATTTTTTAGTTCTGTAGAAACATTGATTAGGTGTGAAAAAATACTCAAAAATGAACAGTGATTGGATTTTTCAATTTTAGTCATTAGTAGGGAATTTAAAGTCATAACTAGGTAAGCTTTTATAACATAGAAAGTCACTTTGAGCGATATATTGTTGATTTTATTATCAACAATTTTGAATAATACTTATTACGGAATTTGGATAACATAACGTAAATAACAGGGGTAGACTGCAAAACAGATGCAGACAGTAAAGTAAAAAGTATTTTAACTTGTAAAGTTCTTTACATAACAGCTTCTCCGCGTTTCACTAGTGATGGGACTCGAGTGTGAAAATATTCGAGTGACTCGAGTCAAACTCCGATTCGAGTGACTCGAGTCATATGGCTGTTCAATTCTAGTAAAGTTTGTTACTCGAGTCGAGTTATTGCTACTCGAATCAAGTTTTAACTCGAGTCGAATTGCAATTCGAGTAAAGTTGTTACTCGACTCGGGTTATTGCTACTCCAATAAAGTTTTAACTCGAGTCGAGTTGCAATTCGAGTAAAGTTGTTACTCGAGTCGATTTATTGATATTCGAATCAGTGAGTTACTATGATTCAAGTTTTAAATCGAGTCGAGTTGCAATTCGAGTAAAGTTGTTATTCGAGTCGAGTTACTGCTACTCGAATCAGTGAGTTTTTTTTTTTTTCCTTACGGGTTGCGGTTTAAACTACCCGCTGTACTGAAGCTTAAGCTTATTATACCCCATAGTCTCATTACTCCATAAGACCCGTTCTATTCCAGAAGGCGAGTATACAGTTTATGGGAGCTCTGGCTATCTCTTCCGGGGTTACAAGTGGTCCCTCGAAGTGTGTTAGTCTCATTGCCGTTAGGGCTGGGCATTCACATAAGATGTGGTGGGGAGTTTCTTTCTCTTCACCACACATCCTGCAATCTGGATTGTCTTTCACCCTTATATTGGTTAGGTGTTTGTTTAGTGTGCAGTGTCCTGTTAATATTCCCACTGCACACCTCAGCTGTTTTCTGCTCAGCTTTAGCATTTCGTTGGTCCTTGCTCTAGATATTTCTCCGATGAACAAGCGTGACTGTCTCATTCCCGGTATCTCTATCCAGTGCGAGTAGTGTTTCTGTCTTAATAGTTCCTTTACCGATCCTTTTGCGGTGCTATAAGGTACCCCGCAGGTCGGTTCGGGACCTGTTAGAATTGATTTAGCGCCTTTTCTGGCTAGCATGTCTGCTTTTTCGTTTCCCGTATTTCCCTGGTGTCCTCGTGTCCACTCCAGTTGTACACTGTTGTGTTCCGTAAGTTTCTCCAGGGACTCCAGGCAGTCTTTTACTGTTTTAGATCGTATTTCTACTGCTTCCAGAGCTCTGAGGGCTGCTTGGCTGTCAGTGATGATGCGGATTCTCTTATTTTTGTATGCCCTCCGTATCATTTCTTGTGCACAGACGTCTATTGCTGTGATTTCGGCTTGGAACACTGTTGCGATACTTCCGAGGTTCAGGCTGATGTCTGTCCCTGGTTGTTCTCCCGCAACTCCTGCTCCGGTACTGCTTGACGTTTTTGATCCGTCAGTATACCAGATGGTGTCATTTTGTTGTCTCTGCATCCTACCTCCTTCTCCATCCCTTTCAGGTATTTTTACCCTGAAAGTTTTTGTGAAGTTGTAGGTTGTGCTGATTCTGTCTGACTGCATATCGAGTAGCCGATTTTTTCCTACATATTGGAATACTTCAGTATGGTATCCTTTCCTTGAGATGGTCCCATATCCAGTTGTTTTCAGCCTGTATGCTGCCATTAGTGCCTCATTCTCCACCACTAGGTGTAGTGGAGGTAGGCCTAGCAGTATTTCCAAGGCTGCGGTCGGCGTTGTTGACATTGCTCCCGTGATTCCTAGACATGCAAGTCTTTGCAACTTGCCTAGTTTTCTCATCGCCTCTCCTTTTCCGGCCTTGTGCCACCAGATCAGGGAGGCGTAGGTTATTATTGGTACGACGACCCTTTGGTACAACCAGTGCACCATTTTTGGTTGAAGTCCCCAGCTCTTGCCCACCATGCTTCTGCAGGTCCATAAGCCCGCGTGGCTTTGATTGTCACTTTGTCTATGTGAGCTTTGAAGTTAAGCTTGGTATCTAAGGTTAGTCCCAAATATTTGACTTCATTGCTCACCTGTAGTTCTTTTCCCCGAAGATATAGTTTCCTCAGGTTTTGGAGTTTTCTTTTCCTTGTGAAAGTCACCACCGTGGTCTTTCCTGGATTAACAGAAAGCCCTTCCTGTGTGCACCATCGATCTACCGTATTGAGAGCTCTTTGCATCATTTCTGAGGCAACGCTCTCAAATTTTCCCACTGCTAGGATTGTGACGTCGTCTGCATATCCTTGCGCATATATTCCTCGCTGTTCCAATTGTGCTAGGAGCTCATCCATAACCAGGCACCACAGGAGGGGTGATAGAACCCCTCCTTGCGGGCATCCTCTAGTTACAGACACCTCCTCCGACATGTGTCCCAGCGTGGATTGGATTTTTCTTGTTCTGAGTCGATCCATCTTGTTATTGAAAGACCGACTCCGCGCCTCTTCACTGCCTCACTTATTGAGTTGAATGAGGTATTGTCAAATGCTCCCTCTATATCTAAGAAGGCTCCTATGGCAGTTTCTTTGCTGTCTAGTGCCTTTTCTATTCTGTGAGTAAGCTCGTGTATCGCTAGCTCACAAGATTTCCCTGCTTGGTAGGCATATTGCTTTCGATGTAAGGGTTTTTGGCCCATCACATCGTCCCTTATATGTCTATCAATCAGTTTCTCCAAGGTTTTGAGGAGAAATGATGTAAGGCTGATTGGCCGGAAGGATTTCGCCTGGGCATAGGTATCACGCCCTGGTTTTGGTATGAATACCACGTTCACCTTCCGCCAATCAATTGGCACATATCCGAGTGCTAGGCTAGCCCTGAATAGTGTGCACAAGGGTGTTGCTAATTTTTTTTCATTCCTTGTTTAAGTAGTGCTGGAAATATTCCATCCACTCCTGGTGACTTGTATGGTTCGAAAGTGTTAATCGCCCATTCAAGCCTTGTTATATTTATAACTTCTTTGGCTAGTTTCCAGTCCTCCTTTGACGCCCTTCTCATTGGTATGTCTTCTGTTGGACCGTTGTTGTGTTGTGGAATGGCCACACTGCCCGGGAAGTGTGTCTCTAGAAGTAAATCTAGAGTCTCCTTATCAGTATTTGTGTAGCCTCCCTGTTGTTTCTGCAATGATCCAATCTTACCTTGATTGTCTCTCTGCAGGATCTTCTGGAGTCTAGCTGCTTCTGGAGTACTTTCGATCTCCTCGCATTGCTTCCTCCATGTTTTTGTTTTAGCATCTCTTATGGCATATCAGTGAGTTAATATGATTTAAGTTTTAAATCGAGTTGAGTTTGACTAGAGTCTAGAGTCAGGGCAGAGTCGAAATCAAACTCGAGGCGAACTATAGAGTAAGTAGTTGGACATGATTGAGTGGTTTGCTAAACGGTAAGTTTTTAAAGTGTATTTAGGTTTTTTCTTTTGGTAATCTTCCAGCATTTAAAACACTACCATCTAATTCCAACATAAGTTTGAAAAATCGAAAAGATAAACATAAATCATAATAATTGAAATACAAAATAATAAATGGACCCAGGTCAAATATTATTTTTCCGGCAAATCAACATATTTCAAATACAAAATTATATATTTAATTAACATTGTATATAAAATGACATTTAAAGAAAACCAACATAATTTTTTTTTTTATATTAAATTAACATTAAATTAAACTCTTGTTTAGCACAAAATATTAAATAAATACAGTATTTAATATTTAATACACACCGATGACGGTTTTTTATTTATTTCGAACTAATTGAAACGAAAAACAAATCTTTATGAACACGAATGTGCCAGTTTGATTGTTGCAGTCGTGTGAGTCTTGATTTTAAAGAATTCTAAGTTTTAATTTCTAATTTTCTAATACGTCGTAATAACGTCGTATGTAACAATTATAGGTTTCTACGTAGAGGCGATTTGTGATAGTTTTCTGACTATAGAGATGCGAGTATTACGAGAGCTCTGCAATAACAAACGTTCTGATTGAACAAGCGCATCTCTACAACAATGTGCGCATGGTTCTGATAGTTTCAAACGGTTGGAAACTGCTCTGCCAACAAACTTTTTAATTAATAATTATACAATCTGACCTACAAACATGAAACAACAAACCTGGAGGGGAATTTCCGATCCCGATGACCCGATGATATAATAATTGATTAGTGATTTCATTCATGGTTACATGTTTTCATTTTTATTACTTTTACAAGATTAGTGCCTTCAGTGCCTTCATGTAAATAATCTTTCATATTTATATTATACATATAAACAAATCACACTGGCACTAAAGAATATTTAAAAATATTAATAAAACCATAAACAATTAAATTAAAGAAACTTGATTCGAGTCAAAAAGCGACTCGAGTCTAAAGGCGACTCGAGTCAAAAAGCGACTCGAGTCAAAAAGCGACTCGAGGCAAAAAGCGACTCGATTCAAAAATCGACTCGATTCAAAAATGTACTCGAATCAAAAAGCGACTCGAGTCAAAAGTCGAGTCGCTTTTTTGAGTTTTACTCGACCTAACTTTTGACTCGAGTTTTATAACAATGAAACCGAGTTTCAACTCGACTCGAGATTCAACTCCAGTAAATTCGGAAACCTACCGAGTTATTCAAGTGAAAAAAAGTCACTCGAGTCGCATCACTACGTTTCTCCGCTTTTGTTTGTTCCCGCTAATCAACGTTTGGTGTTTTTTTGATGACATGTGTTTCATCACAGCGGATACGCGTATAACAGTCTAACGTCGCGCACTTAACGTATCAATTCATCACTGTTTCTGAAGACGCAGACTGCCTCGCCATTTTTTACGTCCACTAACGCACAATACGAAACAGAAAATATCAAATAAATAAAAAAATCCTTCTTTATACTTGCCCGTACGCCGTACACACAACAGATTTCTAGCTTGACGGTTCTCGAACTGAACAAAATTGTTAAATGATGTAAACAAAATAGTACCCTCCGAGTTCTCCGACAAAGCACAAGATGAATACGGCGGCTAATCGCTTAAAAGCTGTGCTTTGTTTATGGACGAAATCGATATTCGCCCTTAACTATTTATATAAATAAAATTCTTGGCGGTGGATGACTGGTCATCACAGTTTTTACATTCAAAAAGAGTAATTAATCTTTTTTTAATCATTTCGCATGTACTTATACATTAATAAGTACTAGTATACTGTCAAAAATTATAATTTATTTTATTTCTATTATATCGCGCATTTTTAGGAATATAGTAGTAGGATTAAAATCCGTCTCTGGGATGTCATCTAAATTTTTTATATTTATGAAGTATTATTTTTGTTTTCTAATTCACTAATATATTGCAAAAACGGCTCTTCTTTAATGTCACTTGTAAACAATCATTTAATCACAGAATTAATGCAGCTTTTATTTGGTCATGGTCCAAAGAAGCGTCTATCTATACTGTAGATTATGTAAACTATTTTGTAAAGCTCAATTCAAACTTATTTACAACATAAAAAACGTCGTCGACTTTGATCCTTTTACCGCTAACGTATTTACCAAATTACCAAGTTAAAATTCTTTATTTAGTATTATTTACATTTCTATTTAAAGCTAGATATGTCATTTATTTAATTTATAAAATAAAGTAAATAATATAGAAACATGGGTTGTTGTAAGTAAGTTTGAAATAAACTTATTTACTTATTGTTAGAAATGAACGGAAGAAAAAATTTGACCTCGACGTGATTTGAACACGCAACCTTCTGATCTGGAGTCAGACGCGCTACCGTTGCGCCACGGAGTCGGTTGTAGATATGTTGATTTTAATAGTATAGTTGACTATTTACTGTCCGGTTATATAAAATTATTTGATTCTTTAATATATATAAAGAATAATAAACAATAATACAATAACATACTAAAATTTCTAAAACTAATAATTATATTTGCATTGCAATTTAAATGCTTAAAAATGGATTAAATATTATTTTAATTTTGCCGCCATCTATTGTTACGTACTAATTATAAAAATAAAAAGCCTTACTGGAAACGCTTACTGCAACTGTTTTACTTTTTATGGTATTACAATTTGCGTACAGATGTCTCTTAAAGTCATTTTTAAGTAATCGTTTTGAGCATTTTAAATTTAATAATATATTATTATGAAATAATAATAAACTTACTCAAAAAATTAAATATTTAAATAAAATTATTTTATTAAAGCATTTTTTAAAGTCTTGAAATGACTATTAATTATTTATTATTTAAGATGTTTCAGGATTAACAGGACAAACTTAAAATAATTCAGAACCCCAAAATAAAAAGTTTCCTATGGTGGTATCTTCGAAAACACCTCTCCAAAGATGGAGGCTAATACTAGGTTTCTAATTTTTCTCAAAGATAAAAAAAATTAGTTTTGTAAAACAGAATAGTTTATGGACCTTAAAAAAATATAAACTTATATAGTTAATCACATTTCATGCTCATATAATTTTTGAGGAAAAGAATACATAGAGGACAAATCCAGAAACAGTATTTACAAAATGGTTAACAGAAATAAATGAACTTAATTAAATATGCTTAAATAAGGTTACAAATAATGTAAATTTCATTAAAATGTATTTCCTACATTAATATTATAATACTATTGCTTAGTTAAATTTCACTAGTAGGGGTTGGATTTAGAAAACGTAATTTTAAAAAATATTATGGTAGGTTCTTAGAGAATTAGAAAAAAATATCAACGGATATAGAGTTTGTTTTTTATAAATGTTGATAGCACGTTGTAAAGGAGAATTTAGATAGTATTTAGTGTTAGATGACTGTCTAAAAAATATTTGGCGAGTGTTATGAGAAGGGACTACGTAATTCATGCTATAAACGATATTTATTGAGTCATCTAGATTATTAGCTGCTTTAAAGATAAACTTCATATCAGTATGTGTACTTTTTCACATGTGACTCGTTTTGTTCAATCTAAGTGCTATCTATATACAGCCCTAGGTGCATATACACCGATCTGAGATTGTCCAAAATATGTTTTGCTACTACTTATTTAATTCTAAAATCAAATTTCAAAAATTGGCTTCCTGAATGCAGTCCTCTGAACATTGGTCTATTAAGAAAACTTTTTCTTAATTCATTTATTTGCTTAGCTTCCTTTCTGGTCGTTGACAGCTTAACGCTATTAAATAGATAATTTTTGTGTGATCAGTCCTCTTAACATGAGATAAAAATGCTGAATTTTATATAGAGATCGGGAAGTAGCGATAAGTTCCAGAGACAACTTTTACGTAGATATATCATATTGTAAACTCTTAATTAAATATTCTCAAACATTATGAAATGATAAAATATCTTATTAAATACTATGCAACAAATCTGTTTTCTTTATAAAAATAGGAACAAAAAATTAAAGGCTTTTAGATCACTGGACGGCTGGCAGCTATAAAAAACAATTACTTACTGACCGTCATAACTTGACGGGGAAATGCTCTTTATATTATCGAGTGTACAATAGCAATGCATCGACAGATACCTATTATAGGTGGATCGTATGGCTTGGCCGTCACGTTTACGCCCAATTCTCCATGATAGGTAGATCATCAAGCAAACGTTACTATGCTCTCGTCATCATGATTGCCAACATAAAACTTTAAATCATTAGTCAACATTTTCTGTTGATGAGAACGAAAAATGAAAACAAATAATTCATCTTAAATATCATGTAGATTTAATATACAAAATTACAGAAAATACTGATGAGTATTTTTTTTATTAATAAGAAATACGAAAATTGTATTTGGTGTCATTTTATGAAACTAAATAATCCTACTTTTTCTTAATAAAAAAAATAGGCATCAATATTTGCTGTAAGTTTATACCTGTGACCTATGTTAAATCTATATGGCATTTAGGATGAATCATTTGTTTTCGTTTTTCGATATTACCAAAATTTTTTACGGCGATTTATAGATTTAAATTGGATACCTCGTGAAAACGCAACCTTAAGAGACACATTTCCTCAAACAGTCATAAGAAGTTCACAGATATGACAGTATATTAAACAAAAAAAATATTCTGAACAGAATGACAAATACGTTTGGATTAGCACAGATGAAACCATCAATGGTTGCGGCTGGAAGGTGGCAAATATTAATATTCGTAATATACTTTTCTATTGTGATCCCTAGTTAAAAATACATGTGTGTTAGTGTTACATTCAACAAAACTTTCAGCCCTCTTAGTATAAACTTTGGATATTACCGAACTCGCCAAAATAACCACAAAGTAAGATATATTTACGTATGTATTTACGCTGTGACACATCATCTAGCGTCAACCTCGGAACTGACGTCATTTATTGCTACCTTCCAATTTCTAATATAAGTTTTGTTTGTTAGAAATATGCATACCATTTAAATATTTTGTATATACATATATATATATATATATATATATATATATATATATATATATATATATATATATATATATATATATATATATATATATATATATATATATATATATATATATATATATATATATATATATATATATATATATATATATATATATATATATATATATATATATATATATATATATATATATATATATATATATATATATATATATATATATATATATATATATATATATATATATATATATATATATATATATATATATATATATATATATATACAGTATGTCCGCGGATGGGGTTTACAATAGGTGTAATGGCTGAAATTTTTAACTTTCCGAGAAAATGTTATTCTTTATAAAAAGTTTTGCTTGCCTAAAAAATAGTAGTGACGTTGACAAAAATTATATTTTTTATACGGGGTGATCAAAAATTACAAAAACTTAAAATTCCATAAGAGTAAACTGGTTCTATTTTTATTTTGGAACAAAATGTGAAATAAAAAAATTATTTCTAATTATATGGTCTGTCCAAATCCAAAATTTTTATTTGAATATTGCAATGTTTCCGAAATTAGTGAATTTTTAATAAAATTTTATTAGGAACATCCTGTATAATTCCTCTAATGTTCTTTTTGATTGTTAGGTACGTTGTTACCTAGGTACGTCTACATATCATAACATATCTGCATTAAAAAATAATTTTTATGTTAACTGTCGAGCAAAAGAATTTTTTTAGTACAGTGTTATGGAGACGGTAAAAGATCATACCGTTACGTTATTCAAAAAATTTAGTCAGAGATTTCCCAATGTGTGTTTCGAGAATGGCAGTTCATAAATTGGTCAAAAAATTTTAAAAAACTGGTTCAGTGTTTGACGTAAAGAAAGAGAAGAAAAAATATGATCAAAATGACGCCGCCACATTATTAGTGTTGGCATCTGTTGCAAAATTTCGTTGAGAAATCGAGCCCGGCATTTGGAGGTGGTTAAAAAAAGTTGCATCCAAAAAATTTTGAAAGAAAATAAAATATTTCCATACGAACCACATTTTAACCATACCTTAGAAGAAGGGGATGAAGCAAGACGACTAGATTTCTGTTTATGTGTAGGAAATGAAATTTTAAGTGGCAACACAAATTTTTATAAATTTATTATGTTCTCCGACGAGTCGACTTTTTCAACAAATGGGACTGTAGCTTCACAACATGTAAGGTATTGGAGTGAGACCAACCCCGAATTTAGAATTTCTACCGGAAGGCAATATTTAAAAAAAAGTAAATGTCTGGTGCGCTATTTCTATATCATGGCATAATAGGGCCATACTTTTTTGAAAATACGTGCAATAGTAACTCTTATTTACATATGCTTAATACATTCTTTTTGATCAATTAGAAGCCTTGCCGTTGGAATATCGTAATAGAATGTATTTTCAGCAGGATGGATGTCCAGCACATCATGCCTGGGTCGTACGTAATTGGTTTAATAACAAATTTGGGCAAAGGTGGATTGGACGAGGCGGTCCAGTTTTGTGGCCCCCAAGAAGTCCAGATTTGACAATTGCGGATACATTTATCATTATTTCGGCAGTTGTGCAATCAATTTCCATTGATGAAGTTAAGTAGTTTTCACAACATTCGAAAACGAATGGAAACATGCGTTCAATTTGGTGGAGGAATTTTTGAATTGTGATATTTAATAAAGTCAGAAACTTCAAATATGTATGCACTTTTATAAAATCAAACCTGTTTATCAGGTATTTATTCTCCTTGTTCGAATGCAATTAGCTAAATAAAAATTTGACAAAAACCGACTAGTATTTTACTAAAAATTCACTTCGGAAACATTGCAATATTCAAATGAAATTTTGGATTTGGACAGATCATATAATTAGAAACAACTTTTTTATTTCACAATTTGTTCCAAAATAAAAAATAGAACCAGTTTACTCTTACGGAATTTTAAGTTTTTGTAATTTCTGATCACCCCGTACAAAAAATATAATTTTTGTCAACGTCACTACTATTTTTTAGGCAAGCAAAAACTTTTATAAAGAATAACATTTTCTCGAAAAGTTAAAAATTTTAACCATTACACCTATTGTAAACCCCATCCGCGGACATACTGTATATATATATATACATATATATATATATATATATATATATATATATATATATATATATATATATATATATATATATATATATATATATATATATATATATATATATATATATATATATATATATATATATATATATATATATATATATATATATATATATATATATATATATATATATATATATCTTTCGATTACCTGGTAAAGGCGTGTGAAAAATGCTGGTTGCATATATGGATACAGTAGAGACTCCAACATTTTTCTTTGTGCCTATTTTCTCATTTTCCTTTTTCTTGGTTCTTCTACCATGATCAATTGTTAAAAGCACAACAGCTAATATAATAAAAGCTATAGTAGTAGCAACAGAAACGCTAACGCTGTTGATTAAGTTTTTATCCTTTGATGAAATATGACTATCGTTATCATTATTATCAGCTACAACTAAAGTTCTTTTCTTCCGGAAACTGTAGATGAGGTTGAAATTTTGGTGTCCTTTGTGACAAAGGTCCCATCGTTTGATCATATCTAATTTCTACTGGGATTAAAACTTCCCTGTTTTTATTCAAAATGTCATCGTTCGCTTCGTCTTGCAATTTCTTCTGTAAAATAGTTGGTGAAACTGCTGACTTTTTAGTTATATTTGAAAACAATACATCATCTTTGTTATTTATTATAATTTGATCTGGTGATGATGTCGGAACAATTGTTGTTGCCGCTTCCGGCAAGGGAGTATTCTTTACAGAGTCATATTTTGAAACAAATTCGACTCTACTAGTTGTGATTTCATTTTTCGTAATTGAATTAATAAAATTGTTATCAAATTGGGCAATTTCTTGATCGGTTTTAAAAAATTCATAATTTTCAGATGTATGCTTATTATAATCGATATTATTTATCATTTTAATAGTTTCTATGTCCGTTGTTGGATTTTTAATTATATCAGATGTCATTTTATCTTTCAGGTCATCTATTAATTTTGATTTAATTTCATTTTTATTATAATGGTTCAGTAAACAATTTCCATTTACAGGATTACATGACTGATATTCACAGTCACATTTTTCTGTACAATTCTGTCCCCAAAAACCAGACTGACAACCTGAAATACAGATTCATTATTAGGATTAAATAGTATTCAATCAAATAGATCATGACTGTTTTCCTTATTCAATTAGAAAATAAAAGAAAATGGAATAAAATTAAAGGATAATTTTCCATGATTAGATTTGATGATGTAAATAAAATCGTTACATATTTCAGTTCAATCTTCATAAACTTCTAAAGTTTATTTTAAAAGATTTTCTATTAAGCGCATATGTTGCTTATGTCCATATCATCCAAATTGTGCCAAAGGAAATCAGTTATCATGGACCTATACCGCTTACCGTTGACAGTGACTGCAGCTCCGGCCTCATCTTGAAAGAAATCAGGTTTGATGATGCCGCCAGGCCCAAATCCATACCAAACAGTGAGTTTTTCGGAATGTAAAGAATGGGACTCGTCGCTAAAGACGATTTTTTGCCAACATTGGTATCAATTCTAACTGTTCCAGGGCTCAATTAGCGAATTGTCGACATTGCAAATGCTCATTTGGCTTAAGTTTTTGGGTCAGTTGAATCTTGTAAGGAAACAGATCTTTACGCAAAATTCGCCAAGTTTATGTTTGAGAAAATTCTTGTACACGACGAGGCACAATTCGTGGAATTGTCAAAAAATTTGAAAGACTGGTTCAGTGGTGGATAAGCTGACACATGTACGTTGTCGAAAATCTTGTTCGGATGAGAATATTGCTGCTGTTCGGGAATGTGTGAATGAGGAATTGAGAAATTTGGTTCGAGAGTTTCGCGACGTACACTACTGAACCAGTTGTTTCAAATTTCCTGAAAATTCGACGAATTGTACCTTTGGTAGGTCGACGATGTAGTTCATAAATTTCACATAGACGCGCGGAACGTTGATCGGACAGAAAGGGCATTTTGATATTAAATAGTAATTAATTATTTCGATGCGTTTATTGTTACAATATATGATGTTCCATGATGATTTGTCAAACCTTACTGAATACAACTGTCACAAAATTAAGAGCTCAGCAAATGACATATGACCGCGTTTTGTTTTTAAATTTCTATCACTTCTATTGGAAAACCCGAAATATTTCATAACTCGAATTATTCATCGTTGCTTGTTTTAAGTTCCGTTAATTTATTTGTTAAACACAAATATTTGTTCTGCGGACAAAGTGTCTGTACCTACCATTATCACAGTTTTTTCCTCTGTATCCAGGTGAACATTCACATGTGTCGTTTTTACAGATTCCATTTACACAGTTATGGCAGTAAGATACACATTTATTGTCCTTTACGTAAAATCCTTCGCAGCATTTTTCCACCGTCCTTGTTTGAGGCTTCTCCTGGAAAAAAAGACTTTTTTTTAAATTTCTAATAATAGTTAATAATTTGATATAATTAATAATTAAAAGTATGTATATTAATATATAGGGTTCCTCGAATGTTCTGCAATGGTCTAATTTTATAAAGAATCTAAGTGCTACAAGAATATGACCTGTAAATTATTTCCCATTGAATGACATTCTAATGTTCTGTGTTTTTAACTGATGGTATCATCGATATTTTTTATGACAATTTTTTCTGTAGATGGTTTACTTTAATTAATGACATAACATTTTTGTACGGCTTCATAAAAGAATTTCCAAGAAAAACTCATATTTTTGTAAAATAAAATTCATTCACCAAATAATCAGCAAAATTAGATGTTACATGTGTGAAGGTATTTTTTACATAATGTATTGAGTAATAATTTCTCGAACGTTTGAGCGTATTCTTCTAAACTAGTGGGCCTGTTTCTATACCTATGGACTTTAAATATCCCCAAAAATAAGATGTCATGAGGAATTAAGTCTGGCGAGTGCGGTGGCTATTCATTATTTTAACTATACTCATAATTTTTCCTTATAGTTTAGATTCTAGCAATTCAAATTCCTGCTAGCTTTTTATTAAAATAATCAATGTTTACTGCAAAAAAATATATATTGAAAAATATACCTAAAAAATAACCAGTTATTGACAGTCAATTTTTCTATGTGTCAGTAATTGATACACTAATAATTAACAAAAAAATAAAATGTAATTTACTTATTTATGTGCATTTTACAAGCAAGAGTAGAAACATGCTATTCATGTTAAGATTCAAATATGTTAATTTACCTAAAAAAGCACCAGTTATTGGCAGTCAATTTATTCTGGGCCAATTATTGGTTCACCAATAAATTAAAAATAAGTGTAATTTATTTATTTAAGTGCATTTTACAAACAAGATTACAAACATGTTATTCATGTTAAAATTCAAATCTGTTTTGGAAGGCCATATTTTATTCTATCTCCAGCAGTTTGAAGTTCTGAGGTAGCTTTTCTAAAATATCCTCCAACTTTATGGTTAACACGTCACTTTCTATCAACTTGTAAGTGATTTTCTCGTTATTTATCGATATGAGGGATACAACCTCAATATCCTCCAAGGAATTTTTTTATCACACAGATGCATCTGTAACAGAAAGTTTTCCTTTTCCCTCTTAAAAATTTTGCTAACACGAAGGCTCCCATGTGAATGTCATCTTAATTTAAAGAACTGAAAGTTGGTATAATTTCTTCACCTTCTTATTATACCTCTTTTTCTGAAGTCGTCCAGACTGTCACCACTTTCAAACTACTCTTCGTAATTATTTGATTTTAAGAATCTAAATATTTTTTCTCTCTTTTCATCTTTTTTTGGTTCTCGACCGATATTTTCTGTTTTAGTATCCTTGCTTTTGCTTTTTTCTTTTTCTTAATGTTTTTTCTTTTTTCTCAATTTCTTTATTTATATGATATTGTTGCCGTTTTTTGATGTTATACTGAAAGGTGTTTTCTCCTTTACCGTTTTTTTCACAGTGTGATACTTATGGCCAAAGCCTTGTTAAATGGGGTGGGAATTCGTTCCTTAGAAGATGAAGATGATTTTAATGGTGTGGTGCATTGCGTGTTTTAAATTGAATTTAAGAGGGAGCTTTTTGATTTCATCGGAGATACCCTCAATGAAGGAGATAGAGTGTGGATCGAGTGAATTATAATTTTTCTTGGTGAACTTGATTCTCCGGATTTGCCTTTGAAAATTTGACTCCAGATCATTCTGGCTCAGTATTTTCAGTTTCTAAATTTTCTTCATTTGTATCTTTTGTTCTTTCATCATGATCTTCTTTCCTTCCTGCTCTTTCATTCATTGCTCTCCATACGCCACACAGTGAAACATGTTTCAAGTTGTCCTTCGCTAACCTTTTAACGAAAAAAGCGTTAAATTTTAAGTAACTCTCGCTTAAAGTGGGGTGTCTTTTCAAGAAAGCATTATAACATTTCTGCCCGGACGCTTACCCGTAAAGAGGTTTGGTCATTTACCTTCACGAATGATAAGCTGGACAGTGTCTAATACTTGCTTTTTTTTAACTGGATGATGGACTTTACTAAGTGCCAGTATACACTGCTCTAGTAAAGTTTCTTCATTACAAGTAAGTATTGTGTTTGGACTCATTCGACAATCTTTGAGTGTTTTTTGCTGATGATTTATTAAGTAAAATTATTCTAGGAACAGAACTCGTGTTTACAGCTGTAGATTTGTAACGAAGTCATTTTAATGCTATTAATTTTCCGTTACTTTAATACATAATCTGGACTGTTCTTCACTTTGATACACCCTGTATACCGAGCTGTATACAACGATTTGTGTTTAATGTTTATCTTTAAACAGTTGTTTCTCAATTGTTTCAAACCAGCTTTTTTTCAGGGTAATCTTAACTTATTTTATTATCATAATTATTTTGTTTATATTGAGTACCGCTCGCATAAAACCAAGTAACAGGGATCTTTTGTTATTAGTAGATATATTTCTATTATTTATAAATAATCTACAATATGATAGATTCAGTAATTTAGTTCAAATATTAATCCATGGCCGGGGCTTTTGGTGAAACCAATTTAAATTACTTTTCTTATTATTATTATCATACATTTTAATTTTTCTCTTTGGAAACATAGTTTTAAAATTATGAGAAAGCGATTCCCAGTCTCAGAATATTTTATAAACATTTGTTTATAGCAAATAATGCAATTTGTTTAAGCTTATTTGCTAAGCTTGCTTAGAGAATGTCTACCTCTCCAAAAGCCGAAATTTCGTTCTCCACGCAGGAGTCACGTGACTTTCTCACCCACCATTGGAAACAAAACTGCTCACACCGGCTGAAATATTCACTTCTTCGATCCGCCAATTACAGTTCTACACGCTACAATTCCAGTGTGCTCCGCAAACAAGTGTAAGAATCATCCTTGTATTTAACTGCTTTTCACCGCTTGTATCCGCTTTTCCGTATTTTACCGTTTTTGTATATGTATACCCGTGTTAGGCTGCGAGGCCGACAACGTGTTTTTAAAAAAATCATTTAAATTGTTAAAAAAAAGTATTTATTTAAAACTTTTTATATTTTACAAAATGATAAAAATACAATGATATAATGCATTGAATGATGAAGCTGTAACACGAAACAAAGTCTTAGCGTTGGAAATCTGTGGAGGCCAGTGGGATATAATGCTGACTTGTCTTTATTATCTCCTCTTATTTGCATGTGGTCAACTTAATTCTTCCATCCTTAGACTAGACTAAGCGAGGGTTGAAGTGCGGGAAGTGTCTTCCTTGGAGTTGGTTCTGGATGCTTGGAGTCGATTTCGTATTTTCTTGATTACATAAATACTACAACATATTAGGGTAACATATAAGATAATTGTCCAAATACTTGGTTTATACCAGTGAGAAATATTATCTACTAAATTTATATTTTGTTTGTTTTGTTCCATTTTGTATTTAATATCGTTTAGGTCGTCTGAATTGGTTTGTAGCAAACTTATATTTATTTCAAAACTATAGGAAACATTTACTTTATAATCTAACTCGGGAATATAATTTTTTACTAGATTTGGTATGTCCGTCTGTATATATGTAAATTTCTGATTTGATATTTGAATTATACAATTTTTTGTATTGGTTACAATAGAAGTCCCTAGTGTTAATATTCTTCTTTCTGACATATCCTTACAATCAAAGCTAATTTGTTTATCTGAAGGATTTACAATTAACAATTGGTTAAATTCTAAAGCTTGTATTTTCTGACTTGTTAATTTAATTGGATTTACTTCACAATTAGAATAAGGACTTTTAGATAGTAAAAGTTGTACTTAGCAATGGCTGATTAGTTTTCAAATTAATTAAATTTAGATTATTGCAATAATAATTCTTGTTGGCTAAGTATTTTCACTGACCAACTAGGTTAAGATGTCAATATTCCAAGGGTCTGGCATAGGGGTAGGCAATTAAAGTCGGCACTTCCTACTTACTAACTTTTACTACATAAATTTCACAGGTGATAACAAAACAAACGCTTTATTCTATTACTTATTTCTCACTCCTGTACGACTCACAGATCCTGGCTCACGCACGACAACCTTCACACACACACCTCTCTCTCTACCAACCCTCAATCATCAAAAGCCCCTACGTTAAAAAAACAAGGTAGGTATCATAACACATTCTACATTAACATTAAATAAAGAAATTAGATGAATTTCTATCATTCTTATCTATAAATTTACATAACTCGTTTGATGAATTGTAATATTGATCGGATAAAATAAGGTATTTTTGATTAGGAATAATTAATTCGAAGGTATTGTTTTCATGTACTACTGGACATGAGTATAAATGGTAGATATTATATTGGATAGTATCAATGATAGGTATTTCCAGTATAAAATTAAGTGTAGTTTTCCTCTAGTAGGCTCTAATTGTGGTTAGAAGTTCGAGGTTTAAAATTTTTCCTTGGTAGTAGGGAATGGTAAATTTGCGAATTTACTTATTTGTGAAAGGATGTCCAACAGATCTTCTGGTTCGATAATTGAGGGGGTGCATAACATTAACTTTTGCGAATGTGACTGCTTTTTCTAGAGTTTCCAATATTTGTAGAATACTTCGAGCCATTATATTTATTTGAGTATAGACATTGTTGAATTGGATCGTATGGTACATTTCAATTTTTTGTTCCTTGAGTTAGTTGGTTTTTACTTAGTTGTTCCAGGTGTTACTCTATTCTTTCCCCATCTTCATTATCTAGGTTACCGGTGATAGATTTCCAGATAAATCCTAGTCCGTTAACTAGTCCTCTTTTAAGTCGTTATTGTGGGATTAATTGATTCAATTTTTGGTTAATTTCATCGAATAAGAATTTTGCGATTATAGCAAAGTTTTTAACATCTCTTTGTATTGTTACGTGTTTGCTATCCACACAAACACCTCTACTCGTAGATTCGTTGATTGAAAGTCCAGGTAACACTTATTCACTACTTTATTTACTAATTAACAATTAATAACAATAGATTAATTAATGTCTTAACTATGATCACAACTGAACACTTATAAGTCTCTTTCTTATTGCTTCTTCACTCGTTCACGTTCAACTTAAGATTAAATCTCGGCCCACCGTGCGTCTTATTTATACATCCATTGACCCAGTCTAGAGCACTCCAGAATATTCCCGGCCGTTCGTGTACAATTCCAGCCTAATCTAACCAGTCTGCACAGTCCAGTGGCGTAACACTGCCCCTCCTTAAGCCTGAACGTCCCGATCAGGCAATTCATTGTTCCCTGCATACTTGGCTAGTCTCTCAATATGCACCACCTTCATCTTGGATTTTGGACTTTGCTGAATTCTATATACAACGTCGTTTAGTCTGGTGACAACAGTGTAAGGACCTTCCCAGGGCGGGTGAAGCTTCGGGGACCTGCCTTTCTTTCGTTGTGGGTTATATAGCCAAACCAAATCTCCAGCCTGGAACCCTCCTGAATTTGCCTTAAGATCATAACGAGCCTTCATGCGATCACTTGCTATGGCAATTCGGTCTCGTACCAGCTCATGGATATTCCTTAGCCGTTCACCTACTTCATCGGCGTAGTCATTTATGGAAAGTCGCTCCTCATCTGGTGTGCCAAACACCAAGTCACATGGAAGTCTAATCTCACGTCCAAACATCACGCGAGCCGGCGTCTGTTTTGTTGTTTCATGAATGGAGGCCCTGTAGGCCATAAGGAAAAGAGGTAAGTGACGGTCCCAATCTCTCTGATGTTTCTCAACCACTTTGGATAGGTGCTCCTCCATGGTTTTATTATATCTCTCCACCATTCCGTCTGATTGTGGATGTAGGGCTGTTGTTCTTGTCTTATGAATTCCCAGTAAGCGACACATCTTCTGAAATACCCCTGATTCAAAGTTCCTTCCTTGATCCGAATGCAATTCTAGGGGCACGCCAAATCGACATACTAGATTATCTACCAGAGCTTGAGCGACAGTGGCTGCTTCTTGGTTGGGTATGGCATAAGCTTCAGGCCACTTACTGAAATAATCCATGGCAACTAAGATGTATTTGTTCCCATCATCTGTCACGGGGAATGGACCAGCTACATCGATCGCAATTCGCTCAAAAGGAACCCCTACGTTATATTGTTTCATTTGGCCCTTACTTCTTGTCCGTGGCCCCTTACTTGCCGCACAAACTTCACATTTGCGGCACCAAGCTTCCACATCTTGGCGGCTGTTCACCCAGTAGAATCGTTCGCGTACTTTAGTGAGAGTTTTGTTGATGCCAAAATGTCCGCCAGATGTTCCATTATGCACTTCCTGGAGTACTTTTGATATGCGACACCTGGGAATTACCAATCTCAAAGAAATTTTCTTCCCGTCTGGACTTTCCCAAGCTCTTTTCAACAGTCCATCCTCTACTTTAAGGGAATCCCATTGTGCCCACAAAGCCTTCAGTCCCACCGCCTTGTCTGAAATGTCCTTCCAGCCTGGTCGGGCTCCTCTTTCTTTCCATTCCAGAATAGGACCAGTTTCTTGATCTTTTAACTGCTCTTCTCTTAATGTCTCTCTTGTCCATTCGTCAGGAACATCAATTTTAACGGTGTTTACAATTATTATCCCTTGTTGTTTTTCTACCCGGTGGCAGTGCTTGCAGTCTTCCCGACAGGGTCTTCTGGAGAGAGCGTCTGCATTTCTATGGGATTTTCCAGGACGATGTTCGATTTTAAAATCGTATTGCTGCAGTTTTTCTATCCAACGAGCTAGTTGGCCTTCTGGAGTTTTCAATTGTAATAACCACTTTAATGCAGCATGGTCGGTTCTAACTTTAAAATGTTGTCCATATAGGTATTTGTGAAAATGGTCTATGGACTTGACAATGGCCAATAGTTCCCTCCGTGTCACACAATAGTTACGTTCTGGCTTCGACAACGTCTTGCTGAAGTATTCAATTACTTTTTCCTGTCCATTTTGAATTTGGGAAAGAACACATCCAAGTCCAGAATTACTGGCATCTGTGTCTAATACGTAGAGACCTTTCCGTTCTGGGTATGAAAGAATCGGACTCGAACACAGTACTGATTTTAGTGTTCTGAATGATGTTTCGCACTCTTGTGTCCATTGGTACTGAACCTTCTCTTCTGTAAGCCGGTGTAGTGGCTTCGCAATATCAGCAAATCGTTCCACAAATCGTCTGTAATAAGTGCATAGACCAAGGAAGCTTCGTACCTCGTGAACATTTGAAGGCCTCGGCCAATCTCGTACTGAGGAAATCTTGTCTGGGTCTGTTCTTATCCCCTCCGACGACACGACATGTCCTAGGAATTTTACCTCTTTCTGGAACATAAGGCACTTTTTGGGATTCAATTTCAGGTGTGCATTTTTAATTCTTCCAAACACTTCTTGAAGGTTCTTCAAAGGCTCCTTAAAATCCCGTCCCATAACCATCACATCATCAAGATAAACTAGACATGTCTTCCAAGTTAGTCCTCGTAGTACCAGTTCCATTAGTCTTTCAAAAGTCGCTGGCGCATTGCACAGGCCGAAAGGCATCACAGTGAATTGATAAAGGCCACTTCCTGTCGAAAAGGCTGTCTTGTCTTTGTCATCTGGATGAAGTCCCACTTGCCAATATCCACTTCGAAGATCTAGAGTGGAAAACCACTGTGAACCTGCCAGCGTACTTAGTGTGTCATCAATTCGGGGTAACGGATAGCTGTCTTTTCTAGTGACGTCATTCAGCTTTCTGTAGTCGACACAGAATCTTAAAGTTCCATCTTTCTTAGCAACCAAAACTACTGGCGATGACCAAGGACTGGTTGATTCCTCAATAACTCCGTCTTTAAGCATCTTCTGTACCATTGCAGAAGCCTCTTCTTGTTTTGCTAATGGGAGCCTCCTAGGTGGTTGACGAATAGGAGCTGATTCACCAGTATTTATGCGATGTTGCACTATGTTGGTCTTTGTAAGAGCTTCTGTGTCCTTTGCAAATACTGTACTTTCCTTCTTCAAAAATTTTAAAGCTTCTCTATGTTCATCTGGAGTTAAATGTTCTAACTGGGCATTTAACATTCTTACAACTTCTTGGTCCATATCTGTTGACGAAGCTCGAATGATTTGTTCTTCACATCTCGCAATCCATGTGACTGGTTCGTAGGTGCCAATTGCTTCGCCTTCTTTGAACGTCACTGAGTGTGAATTTAGGTTAACCATTCTAATCGGTATCTTATCTGTAGTCTGTGTTAAAGTCCTTGCCAGGATCACATTGTCTGTCATTTTAATTGAGTCATCCTTCTCAACGAGGCCAAAGCGGTATCCTACAGAATTTTCCTCCAGGACTGCCTCAATTACTTTCTCTGTTCTTGCAGGAATTTTTATGGTCCTCGAAGTTAGTAGTCTAATGTTATGGAATTTTTCATCTGCCGTTGAAAGAATAATTTCTTCATTTCCAATCCTGAGAACTCGTTCTCCAACGTCAAGCACAAATCCATATTTTTCCATAACGTCTAATCCTAAAATGAAGTCATCTGTAATGTCAGCTACGATAACCTGATGTTTAAAACATAAGCGGCCAATCTGCAGCTCCATGTCGACTTCCCCATGAACCGCCGCCCTATCTCCCGTAGCTGTTCGGATGACTAATCCATTCTGTTCTTTATTTACTTTGAAACCCATTATGAATCCTGCCCGTACTATTGATGACGTAGCTCCTGTGTCGATTGTGAACACACATTTCTTCTTATTTACATAACCCTCCAACAACAGACTACTTTGAACTCTCCGAAGTTGGGAAACTTTTATTTCTCGGGGGTCACAACATTTCTTGGCCAGCGCAGCCCCCAAATTGCCAGCCATATTCAGTTTTCCTGTGGCTCCTCAACCACAGCAGCATTTACCCTTTCCGGGCTGCGTTGACGACAGTTTCTCTTGATATGGCCCACTTTGCCACACCTATAACAACGGATGCCTCCATTCGGTCTCCCACTACTTTGTTGTTGGTCTTGTCTCTGCTGGGAGTTCGATTTTGTCAATAGTTGGGTCATCATCTTGTGTAGATCAGATATCAGGTTTTGTGTTGTGTTGTCTGGCTTGTCTTCCTCCACACTCACAGCTCGTACTCTCTGATTTGATTGTGTGGTATCCTTATAGGCAGCCTCAATCTCCAGTGCATGTACTAAAGCCTCACTACTAAGCTTATGTCTGGCCAAGTTAAGAATTCGCCTAACTTCCTGGTCTCTTACTCCATCAATAAATGTACCAACTGCTAACTGTTGTTGAAATTCCATTGGTGCTTCAGGATAGGCTAGATGGGCTAATCTTTCTACCGCAGCCTCGAACTCCTGGAGGCTTTCTCCACCTCGTTGTCTGCGTGATTTGAGCTGAGCCTGATATACTTGGGCGAGATGTTGGTCGCCATATCTTAGTTCTAACGCTGCCTCCAAAATATTAAAGTTTTGTTGCTGTGCGGCAGGAATTGTTTGGAGCAGGTCTAATGCTTGGCCCCTTAGTGCTAATACCAATGCTGTTGCCTTTTCCTCATCGTTCCAGTTATTTGAACGCGCAGCTGCCTCAAATTGTCTCTTATAAGTTGACCATGAACTTTGACCGTCGAATGAAGGTGGTTGTAACCTAGCACCAGATGACAGTACTAATTGGCCACCCTTCTCTCTTAATTGTTGTTTGAGTCGGGCTACTTCTCCTCTCACTTCGGTTATTTCCCCTTCAACTTGGCTGACTTTTTCTTTAACTTCACTGACCTCTCCTTTAAATTCATTAACTTGTCCTTCGACTTCACAGACTTTCCCTGCGACTTCAGTGACTTTTTCGATAATATCTCCTTTAAATTTTTCAGTGAGGGAGAAAATAGCTGCCTGCTGTTCCTCTAGGCTTCTTTTTATATCTTCGTTTTCCTCCAATCGTCTTATTTCCAAGTCCTCCATCATTTTTCTTAAGTCTTCTTTTTCTTCCTGGCGTTTTCTCTCTTGAGCCTCCATAATTTTTCTCTGTTCGTCTTTCTCTTCTTGTCGTATTCTTCCTTGTTCTTCTTTTTCTTCCTGACGTCTTCTCTCTTGTTCTTCTTTTCTTCTTGCCGTCTTCTCTCTTGTTCTTCTTTTTCTTCTTGTCGTCTTCTCTCTTGTTCTTCTTTTTCTTCTTGTCGTCTTATTTCCAGGCCTTCGATCATTTTTGTCAAGACTTCTTTTTCTTCCTGACGTTTTCTCTCTTGATCTTCTTTTTCTTCCTGTCGTCTTCTCTCTTGATCTTCCATAATCTTTCTTAATTCTTCCTGGCGTTCTCTTTTCTGTTCTTCCATTTGTTGCACCAATGCTGCAAGTAAGTCTTGTGTTTGTTTCTCCGCCATGCTTCTTGTTGTTGGCATTAACTCACGACACGTAAATCAGTTCAAAATAAAGTTTATTACACTATAAAGTCCGTAAAATATTGATATCACGTCTATTTTAATAATGGAATGTTCCAGAAAAATCTCGAAACAGCACTAGAAAGTCTTATTTAGAGTCTATACCTCTTTTGTGTTGACAAAATTCACTTATCTCCACTAATTGTCCAATGGAATGTTCGAGAATTTTCACGAAATATCACTAATAAGTCTTGTTTTGAGTCTACAACACGTTCCCGTCGACACAATTCACGTATCTCCTGTAGTTTCCAAATAGAATGTTCTAGAATTTTCCCGAAATTGCACTAGTAGTCCTTTTTCTCAGTCTACAACACGTTATTACTAGCGGCACTCACGTATTTGCAGCTATTTCTAAATCGAATGTTCTAGAAACTTCTCGAAAATTCACTTTAAAGTCACTATTCAGTCCAGAAATAGTCCTCCAAACACTGTCCAGTAGCTTAATTCTCCGTGTTACCACTAATTTCTGAGAAGAACACTGTAGAACCTTTTCGAATATTCCAGAAATTTCTCTTCCAATCCACTTCCGACACCAAATTGTTACGTGTTTGCTATCAACACAAACACCTCTACTCGTAGATTCGTTGATTGAAAGTCCAGGTAACACTTATTCACTACTTTATTTACTAATTAACAATTAATAACAATAGATTAATTAATGTCTTAACTATGATCACAACTGAACACTTATAAGTCTCTTTCTTATTGCTTCTTCACTCGTTCACGTTCAACTTAAGATTAAATCTCGGCCCACCGTGCGTCTTATTTATACATCCATTGACCCAGTCTAGAGCACTCCAGAATATTCCCGGCCGTTCGTGTACAATTCCAGCCTAATCTAACCAGTCTGCACAGTCCAGTGGCGTAACAGTATGTTTGTATTTAATTTGAATGCTTTGTCTAGATCGTTAATGTTTAATTTTAATCTGTTGTACTTGTGGATAATTGGTTGTAAATTGATAGTTCTTAGTAGGGTCCATTTATTGATTATATTTTTGCATGTTCCTAAAGGTAGTGGTAGTAATCCATGGTTATTGTCTAATCTTCTGATTCGCTCTCCTCCATAGACGAATGGGATGAACCTGTAAAAATAGGTCGTTTTAGATTTCTTTAATGTACCGTTCTTACAGATTGAATAATTTTATTAATGATTTCGCAGGTATTATCTGTATTCAGCTTAGTAATGGTGTATGGTCCTTCATAACGGTTTTTGGTTTTGTGTCTGGTTGCTAGGCCACTTTTGACATATATGGTTTGTCCTTCTTTAAATGTGGTTTGTGGGTCTTTAACGTTTCGGTTCCTTTGCTGATGTACGGTTTCTTTAGTACTTAGTGATTTTTGGCTTACCGATGCGTAGACTCATTTCATGTTTGTTTTATGTTCGTTTAAGTAGTTACTATAAATATCCTGATTATAGTAAATTTCGAAAGGGTTTGTAATCCAAAAGGGGTAAAACCTGTGGTGGAGTGTATAGAATTATTATATGTTAAAAGTGCATCTTTCATTTGACTTGAAACAGGACCCTTGTTAATGTTCTTTAAAATTCGGATATGTTCAAGTATCGTTGATTTTAGTCACTCAATAAGGCCGTTACTCTGGGGGTTTCTGGCAGTTGTAAAATAAACTTCGATTTTATGTAATTTTAAGAGTTCTTTTACTACGGCATTATTGAATTGTCCGTTATTATTTTTTCAGGCGTTCCATGGAAAATGTTTTTTGCAAGTTTCAAAAGCTTGAATAAATTCTGGTGTCTGTATTACCTTAGCGTTCTGTTAATCATTGATGTCATTGGCTTTACGACATATTTGGAGTAAATCGGCGGTAATAGCCTACGGGTCCTAGGAATTCTTTTATCAGAATTTGGCATGACTCCTTCTAGTGTTATATAATGTGTCCTAGGTACGCTATTTCATTTTTCAAGAAATCGCATTTGTCAAGTTGTATTTTAAATTATGTTTCCCGCAAACGTTGGAAAACTTTCCTTGGTGTTCGATATGTTCTTGTAGACTAGCTGAGTATATTATTATGTTGTCAAGATAAACTGAGCAAACCTCATTTTGTATTCCTCTTAAAACATTGTCCATCACCCTCTGGAATGTTGAAGGTGCTCCTTTTAATTCAAAAGGCATTCAGGTGTATGGCCATAATGGCCATGTTCTGTGGAAAACGCAGTTTTTTCAATGTTATCTGGGTTCATTTGTACCTGGTGGAACCCAGAGGCGAGGTCAAGTGTCGTAAAATATTGGGCTCTACCCAACTTATCCAAAATGTCAGTTATATTCGGCAGGGGTTATTTGTGATCTATTGTATGTTCATTCAGCTTTCTGTAGTCTATCACTATTCTGCATTTTCTTTTCCTGAATTATCCAATTTTTTTGGTACGACTCAAACGGGACTTGACCAAGGTGAAGTGGATGGTCTTATAATATTTTATTGTAGCATAGAGTTGATTTGTGTCTGAACCTCTTCTTTATGGACTTGCGGATAATTTTTTTAAATTTTGCTTTTGGATTTAATCTATCACTTCATGATCGATACCATATGATCGATTTCCGTTTGGTGTAATTCTTTAGACGGTTTAACTTCTAAATGGCTTAGTAATTCGTAAAATTTGTGTATCCTCTGTATTGTCGATAACCATTGTAAAAGCTTGATTATTTTATATTGTAACCAGTGATGGTTATGATAAATTGTTTTACAGTTTTTTATATCCTTGTTGCAAAGTGGTATGCACTGGAATGGATATGATTGACTCTGATCTTGGTGGTATTAATTGTATAATTTCTTAAAATTTCTTGTTATGTAAGCTGGGCTAATATTCTTTTTGATTTGGGTTTTAATTCGTGTTTTGATTCATTAAATTTCCACACATGTTTATATGTTAAATCCGGTTTTTAAAATATTGTTGAAATTGGAATTTCTACACTGTAATAGGTTGATGTCTCATGTGGTGTCGTTATACAGAATGGGTTTTCTTGAATTGGGTTTTATTGAATAGGGTTTTGGAAATGTTTTCGGGCAATTTGTTCGTTTATAAATGATTTTGTTGATCCGGTGTCTATCATAAATCGTGCATTATTTTCTGATATGTTTATATATGGTAAACAGTTATTTGTGGACGTGTGACCTTCCATTAGTTCCGCCTGTCTATATGTTTCGAAGCTTCTGGTGGAAAATTTATATTTTTCACTTCATTAGTTTCATAAGGTGGATATTCCTCGTATTCATAATATTCCTCGCTTTCTGAATATCTGATTATCATCGTAATTAGGTACCGCGGATGGTTCAAGCACTTCTGAGTGCTGTACGTGAAGTTGTTCTGCCCTCCAGTTTTGTTGGGGTCTTTGTGGTATATTTCTCGAAGATTGTTGCGTATTATTTGTGAGGCGAGTTCTTCTAGAATCTACGTCCATAGGTGTGGGTGTGCATGTCATTGGTTTATTTGTTGGCTCCTAGGCTGACTAGGGCCTGGTTAGTTTTGAAAGTATGGAAGGATATCTTGGCTGAGGTGATTTTGGTGTCCAAGATGATTTTTGGTACATTGGTCTCTGTGTATTTGGTCGTTGAAACTGCATAAATGGTTGGAGCAAATTATTTGATGTAGTTCTAGTCTGTGGTGTATTTATTCTTAGTTGATGCATATTTGGCTTGTTAAACTGATGTCCACTATTTTGAGGTGCGTTACTTAATTTTGAAAGATGATAGTTCCTATTTTCTTCTTCGATGACGATGTGGATATCTTCTTCGATGTGTGTGGGTTTTCTACAGCGTAAAAGATGACTCAGCTGTGGAATAACTCCAGTTAAGAAAGTTTAGTGTGAAATTGTTATAGAAATCATTTTCATTTTCCTGACCTCTTCTGTCACGTTCTCACAAGATAACTTCGAAAGTAGCAGACATCTGATGTCTATGCATCTATCGGCAAATTGTAATGCAGTGTCTTTTGGGTGTTGTCTTAATGTGTTGAGATCAGACAGGTGGTCAACTTAACTCCCGTTAATCCGAGCGATCAGAAATATTCTGATAGTTTCGCTATTCAGTAATTAAAATTGGGTTATTTCTTCAGAAACACGCTGTGGGAGAATTCCGCTTTTATTTGATGTTTCTATGTATATACACCGACTGGATTCTAGTGTCACTTGTTGAGGATAAAATCCAATCCCGGTGTAATAGTAAGAAGAACTACTAGACAGATTTTTAGTGTCACTCTCTTGATGATAGAATTTGACCAAGTGGTCCGGGAATTAAAATCCGATTACATAGGTTAGCGCATGTTCTATGCGAAAACCTGGAGTTTGAACCTATAAACTGTTACCAACTATATATTTAGATATATATCCGAGTCGCCACGAATATATCAGGCCGGACCAATCTAGGAACATTTTTATCGTTTGAATTATTTCATTTTGTTTAATAAGGATTAAGGTGCTATCAATTCAGTTTAGATCTTTTATACTAAACACCGATTGGATTCTAGTGTCACTCCAACCTAGCTATATAACGCCCGCTAAAGTACACACTAGACGCCCTTCGGGATCATACGGGTTTTTAAGTGTAGGTTTTATGATACTAAACACCGATTGGATTCTAGTGTCACTCGTTGAGGATAGAATCCAATCCCAGTGTTATAGTTAGCCAGATTTTGTGTCACTCGTTTGAGGATAGAATCTAGCATGTAGTCGCAAGCTAAAACACCAGTGAAAAAATAGTAGTTTCCGTAACTTAGCTGCATTTGATTTACCTGCTTGCATTATCATTATACATTTCAGTAGTAATGGATCTCGTAACTTAGCCGTATTTGATATACTGCTTGCATTATCACAACCTCTTACTTGGTTTATTGGCCTGCTTTTTCTGTTACCTGTATTAATGGTTACACTGTTTAATATTCATTGTTTTTATTTTACGAGGTCGTCTTAAATAAAACAGAGTACGTGAAGCTGAAATTCTATGGTTTTTATTTAGAGCATAAATAATAAATCTGGTCATACACCAAGAATCATTTTCGGCAGGTAAGGTGAAGTTGTCCATTGCCACGCAACCGACAACCACACAGACCGCCTGGATATTCCGTTTCTTCACTGAGTTATCCGAGCTTCTATCATAACGCTGATAGAATAAAGTGGTGTTCCTACACTTTAAAACAGGAACTGGAGCTCGAGACTGTACTGTAAATAAAAGTACTGATGCTGTACTAAAGGGCGCCACAAAGTGACACATAACAAAAATATCATTTTGTTGTTGTTTGTTACGTCACCGCTTTTGGCATTCCTCTTGCCATAGCATCAACAGCTGTATTCATTTGGTCTTAAGAATACTCCTTTCTTGGCACCATTACTGTAAGAGAGAGTCTGTCAAAGACTGACCCAAACGTTTAGTTAAGCACAAGAAACTGTTCTACATAACTGCTTTAATATTACAGCGTTGCCGGTTAAAAATTTGCTTATATACCAGTTATCGACATGCATGTCAATAATTGGAACATACATCGTTTACACGACCTAGTCTTTGACAGCTTGTAAAAGTGATATTAGATAACTTTCCGGTACAGAGTATTGATAAAAAAGGTTTTAATTTTCTGTAACATAGGCCCATGTATTTTAATAAATGAACAAAAAACACTGTAATAACAATAGCAAAAGGTATTGGAGGATTTCCTTAACAATTCCAATATAATATAACACAACGCAATATAACACAAAATTTCTGCCATTTTGTAACTGAATATTAAGGTAGCTGAGGTTTGTCCTACCTATTACAATGTTGCCAAACATACTAAACTATCGAAATGTTAATGAAAATCATTAATATTCAGCCAGATTATCTTAATTTTTAATCAAAGTTAGCATGTCAGTCACTGGAACATTATCAATGACTGGTGAATTTTTCTGTATGCAACGTCCTCAAAAATATTCTCTGAAATTTATACGTATGGTACTTATTTGTATGTAATCTTTTCACAGATCTCACTAATATTATAAGTTGAGGCAAGCTCTACTGTCAAAGGTTTTGAATTCTCTTGTGCATGCAGAATATTAAAGTAGAGCCAACATTTGTAGTCGATTTTTGGACGGAGAGACTTGGGTATATTCTTAAGTTTCCTGTTTCTGTATTTTTTTTTAAAGTTTGGCTGTTGTAAATTTTGACATCGGATTTCTTTCTGGATGTATTTTATTATATAAATTATACAGGTTGGTGTAGTTATATCGGATAAGCGGCTATGCAATAGAGGCGTATGGTCGCCCTATACATAACTCCTCTCTTAACAGTGCCGGTGCCCGCGTACCCACCGGACGTACACCAACCGGTATGTCTCTTGATTTAATCCTTGTCTATTCATCATCTTCAAAATTGTAATTTACTCAGCTTCACTTAACTGGCATTTTGAAAGCTTATTTAAATCGTAAAACTCAACTATATGTATTGAAATATAAACTATTTTATGGAACTTTTTGTATGATTAATAAACACATATGTATATCAACAGCACAACAGATTAAAAATTTTTGTTAGCATATGTTCATGCCCAGAGATCAAAATTTTTTTTTCATTTTTTTTCGGTCTGGTCATGAACACATACTAAAAAAAATGTTTAATGCGTTGTGCTGCCAATATACATATATGTTTATTAATTTTTTTAATATGTTTTATTAAGATGGAAATTGGTTGGGTTCTAAACTGTTGTGCCTACAGAGGTTATAAAAGATTTTCCGTTTTGGATTTTCATCATTAATTGGCTATTGAGCTCTGAAAATTTTTAAGTATATTAAATAAAACGTAAGCAAGGTATCGCTTTATTTTAACCTATGATCCTGTTTCCGACAATTTTTAATCTGTAGATATTTTTAATACATTAAAAGAACAAAGAATAATTTTATAGTGATTAATTAAAAAAATGTATAAAAATAAATGAATAAAAAGAAATACAAAGTTCTTATCAACATATTTTAATGATTATTTAGTGTTGCATTTTCCATGGTATTAACAATATAATTATAAATTTTCTCAAGTTACATATGTAAAAATATTTCTTGTGAAATAGATTTCATGAAACATTACATTTATTCTGAATGTTTTCTATATTACTCAATTGATCTACTAATTATATCACTTTCAGTTTATTCACAGGCGAATATAAATATTATAACGAAATAGAGATTGGTCGGAATGTTTTTGAAAGAATTCATTTATAACATATTTTTTTTCTTCTGTTTTGTTTCAATGATGCTTTCACTTGTTTAAAATTATTAGACCGAATCATTTCAAGTTTAGATGTCGTACATGTTGTTATGTAATCAAATTGCATCTGCTTCTTAGATTATATATTTATATTTAATACACGATACATATTAATACACGATACTCGCACAACAGTTTTTAGAGAGTTAAAAGAGCGACTATAATTAAATTTATGAACATTGCAATGTGTATGTCAACTTTGTATATTACATATGAATATGAAGTATGAAATTTAGGAGACGGAAAGAGAGGCACTTCACGTTAATATGATCGTAAATGGAAATAAACTTATTGTTATACGTTTCAGGAACTGTTTTATTAGATAGAATGTCCGCGCGAGCAGGTTCCACTTTGTGGGTACAAAGTTATGCACACTGACAGACAGCTGACATAATTTTTATGAATAATTAAGGAAACGCTCAAGGCTGGGAAACGTAGATATTATTACTGTCAAACCTGGAAAATGGCATTTTGAGAAAGTCGAAGATAAAGTTTGTGATTGTAGTAAACGTATTAAGTTGAACAGATTTTAATTTCAAATAATAACCCACATAGCATTTTCATACCATACATATACTATAACCATCATTCACGTTATACTGTATAAATAGTACAAAGAGTGGTGTCTATACTACATTACGTCACGTATGTACCCACAATATACATTCGGGCACAACAGAGCAACATTTTAAGAACATCGTACGACTATTCACAATAGTATGTTATAGGTATAATATAACAATACGAATAACATTTATTTACGATATAAGCACTAACAATAAAAATAGAGCTTTCTTGAAACAATTACAATATGTAAATAAACAGAGTATCTCGCGAATGAAAAATCTTGTTTGTGAGTAACAACACCAGAAGTTGACATACAGTATATATTTAAAAAACTTAATCTACTGCATCCTAACTAAATTGCTAATTTAGGATATACTGGGTATATTCAAATAAGAAAAAGAGAGCATGAAGCTTAACCTACTGGATCCTAACTAAATTTCTAACTGAAGATATATTATATTTAAAAAAGCAATGAGAAAAAGAGCGCACTGAAAAAAATGGATAAGATGTAGGTGGTGTATGAAATGTTAAGGTATATATCCATACAGCACAAGGACGTCCAATGGAAATCCACTGGATGTACGTCATGGACCTGATGGACGTACGACGGATATCCAAAAGTAATCCACTGAACATCCAGTGGACAACCGTTTGTCACAAAATTGTACATACTGTGGATGTCCATTCACGGATGTCTAGAGCCCCAAAAATGGATTATTGTTTTTACCTACTCACTGTATATACACATAGGGACATGAAAAGCTTCTGGTGATCGGGTCACGCCATCTGTCGGTTTAGTTTTAAGCTATAGAGACTAGTATTATTGCATTGTATTAAATTAAAAATCTCACCTTGCCTGCGTATTGAACCTGAGACTTCTGTATTTGTAGCCTGACGCTTAACCACGAAGCCATTGAGATTAACATAGGTAATTCATTAACCGATTAATGAATTATTCGATTACAAGTAATTCTTTGATCTCTAAAATATGTTTTCCAGCAAATTGCGAAATTTAGCAGCAAAAAATTTGGTTTATCAAATTCCGGAATTCACCAGCAAAAATTATAAGTATTATTTTGTAGATCAAAAAAATTAATTCCTGATACTTATTCACATTGTATAGAAATTTGTATATTAAATTTAATTATAAATTGTTAATAATAAATAATATTATAAAAAATAAATAATAAAAATTAAAAAACAAAAAAAAAATCTTAGAGTTGGATGAGAACCCCGATCGGTTGCGTGTGAAATACGGGCTATCAGTGGCGGATTTAAGATCTGTCCAAGAGGGGACGCAACAGTGGCGTATTTAGGGGTGATATATTAGAAGTAACTCAAGCAGCAATTTTGCGACTTGCAACCACATTTGCACAGAAACTAATGTAGCATTAGGTGTAGAGTGTAAATTGTCATCATGTCATTCACAACCTCTAGCACGACGATTAGTTGCTGTGACCAAAGTGAAATAGACATGTTTTAATAGCCGACTGCAATATATGGAGTGTGAATGTTGGTGTTTTAAGGTTATTATTGACGTTGCTGAAACGTTGTCATAAGACTGAATTTTCAACGTATAGATTACATTAGTGCGATGCGTGCATGATAAAGACCTAAGAGGAAGAACTAAAACAAACAATATAATCTATACATTATATGGATGTTCAGTGGATATCCATCAGCTATACTTTGATGTACTATCACAAACGCATAAAAACCGGACGTCCAGTGGACATCTCTTTATGAACAGTGTACAGATATACGTGAATGGATGTCCAGTGGATATCCAGCACATGTCCATGGATATACGGATATGAAATGGACCAAAAATGGACACCGTATGGATATCCTGTGCTATATGGTTGTAATATTTAAGTAGTTTTAGTAAGTAACTTTGAGTGTATAATTAATTTAATGAGCTATTTAATTTCAATTGAAGGTCCTTTTTTTCCAAAATAAGTCATGGATTTCTTTCCTCAGTTTCAGAGTTTTTTCTTAAACGAGTAATGGGATAATTGTTGGTTTTTTAGGTATTGAGGTAAGCTGTCATATAATTTAGGTCCTAAATACTTAAAACTTTTCTGCCCATTAGTCTTGTGCATCCTAGGAGTTACATAGAAATCGTTTCTCTTCCTGGTCTGATGTGAATGTGTAGGTGTAATAAGCGTGTTTTTGTTTTTATACTGAATGGTATTAGCCGCTTCAAAATATAGCTGCCTTAGGTCTAATAATTTCGATTCTGTAAATAAATGTTCAGTGGGGTATGTTTATTTCTTTACGTAATAGGATTTTTTGGGAATTTTTTCTGTATAATTTCTAATTGTTCATCTATTGTAGATGAATAGGAATAGTATATAATTCTCAATTCTCTGTCATCTAACATATTTCTTAGAAATTTGAATATATACTCCGAGTTTTTCCGAAACATATTTAATATGAGCGTCCCAATATAAATATTTATCTATAACTACACCTAAATATGTTATGTTAATTATGTATACTGTATATACATACATTGTATAGTTTGTACATGTCAAACACAGAACATTATTTTCACTTCATGTATCCCTTTTGAATATACAGAGGATAATAAATGCTATGTGGAAAGTGATACTAGAGACTAAAAAAAATCTTCTACAATAATGATTCATGCGTTGTAGAAGCTGAGCAACACAATAGGGCATGAGAAACTATGCAAATTCATAACATTCTTTGTGTGCCGACAAAATGAAACCTTTTTCTTTAAACATAATAATTTCTTTGATATAATTGTAGTGTAGAATAATTAATAATTTGTTGTAATATTATTCGCGCGGAAAAACCCAAAACACTTAATTTGGAATTTCTCTTCGAAAATATCTCCAAAACTGGAACCTTCTCTCTTGGACGTACATATATAAAACTGGAGGAGTAGACGGAATAATCATTGACCGGACTTAATCCTGTACGTATATGGATTTGTGCTTTTACTGTTCCTATATAAGAATATTGAAAGTGTTTGTCCGTCCATCTGTTAAGCATGTATTCAATAAGGACTAACAGGAAATTAAGAAAATAAATGTTTTTCAGTAATATTATGGATTACGTTTCATATGAAATTTTATAATAAATTAGGGCTTTGTTTAGTTAAACAATTAATCCAAGGAATCTCTTACATTTATATTTTCCGATCACAACTTATAAAAATCTTATAAATATTACCTTTATTATCGTATTACATATTAAGCAAAATGAGATGCCATTATTATTAAACAGACTAAATAGGACGTACACAACTTTCAAAAACTAAAATGCCTGTAGGCACTATTTCCGTTTTCCGATTTGTTGCTTTTGTTTATTTTTGTTTACGAAATTTGATCGTAGATCGATGGCTCGTATCTTGATTTGTATCCTTACGATATATTTTCTGTAATTAATCATTTTATTTTTATCATATTACATTCACAAACCACATTGACATTACATACTGTAGAACTAAAACATTAATATCACTATGCATGAACGAATAATTTTGTTTGAATTTCAATTTAAGTAAATTCCAAATATTATATTTTTACATAACTCCATCCAATAATGTGGTGTTTAAATTTAATTATAGTTTAACAGATCAAATTATTTATTGACCGATTAAGTCTTCCGTGCCCTAAGGCAATCTTTTAAAATGGTTATTTAGGAGAGTGTAACAAAATATTTCGTAATTATTAATCTGCTGGCAAATGACCGAATAATATTAATCCACAAAGGTTTTTATATTTTCATGTTTACGTACGTAGAACTGATGCCATGAACTAGATTTGGTCAGAATCTATGGCAGTTTTTTACTTTCTTGTTTTACTTGACTACAAATTAATCGTATCCTAAGCCTATTGTTTATGCACGTAAACTTGACAACTAGATTTTAATAGATATGATCATGATTCATGAATTACATTATTAACTATAATATTGATGACGGGTTGTGATAACTGATAAACAATGGTATCATTTTAAAAATCTTGGAATATATTTAGGTTACATCATTTTGTATTAATTAAAATGTTTCAATGTTTTTCCCGATGCCGGTCAGTCCTCCCGTGGCCTCCGACGCCTCACGGGAGTCGCTCCGGCGCATCTACTACAGCCACTCCCCACATCCCGCAGGGTTAGAGACTGTAGATACCAGAATCATGTGCCCTAAGCAGACGGAGAGAACCCAGAATGACCGCCTTCTGCATTTGGCCTGCCAACCGCTCGGCTGATTTTTGGCAGGCCGGTATGATCTTCAGTTCCGAGAGCAGCGTAGGCTTTATCCCTCCGAGTACACCGATTATTAGGACGACCATTTTGACCGAGTAGCCTGGGTACAGCACTTGGAGCTCGTACCGAAGATCGCGATATTTGGTCCGTTTCTCCTCCTCCTTCAAGGTGATGTTTTTCTCCGCAGGTGCCGACAACTCGATGATATACATCACCTTGAGTTGACGGTCGAGGAGGACTATGTCAGGCTTGTTGGCTTGGATTAGCCTGACAGCCGGGAACGAGTAGTTCCAGTAAATCCGGCATTTCTCGTTCTCGACAACGGACTCAATATCTCCGGGGACGTAAGGCAGCGCTGGTGTCTGGTCTACCCCGTACGAGTGCCTTAGATGGTAGTATAACACTCGTAAAACCGCGTTATGTCGGTGGATGTAGGTCGAAACCGCATATATGGGGCATGCAGAAAGTAAGTGCATGAGCGATTCCGGCGCCTGATGGCAGGTCCTGCAGTTAATATCAGGAACCTCTACATGCCACACGCGGCTCCGGTAGACCAAGGTGTTGATAACACCATCTTGGCAGGCCATAATGAATCCCTTGGTCTCCGACTTAAGCCCTGCTGACCTTAGAAAGGCGAAGGTCAGCCTGGTCGATAAACCCAGTGTTTGTATGTTCTCATAGAAGAGACCGTGCTGGGGTTTATCGACGTGCTGCCGAAACAGATTTTCCTGTTCGGCAGCTCTAATTCGGGCTTTCAGACGATTTGGCTGAAGTTCGGTGACTGACTCAACATCAGCACCTCGCCGGCCTCCTCGCCTGATGTGAAATGCGAAACCGAGTTCATCTGCGGCTCTTTTTGCTGCCTTAAACAATCCTGCTCCCACTCCTAGAGTTTCGTGTTGTTTTACGAACCGCAAGTGGGGATCTGAGCTCCTGAGTATGTTACATGCCATACTCAGTACTACTCTGCCATACGTACACTCCAGGCTCAAGAGTCCTCGGCCCCCCCGTTGACGTGGGAGGTACACACGAGGAACGGACGATCTAGGATGAATACTTCTGTGAATATTCATCATCTTGCGGGTATCTCTATCTAATTGGCGCAGCTCCTTTACTGTCCACTTTACTACTCCGAAGGAGTAGAGCAGGACTGGAATGGCAAGCATATTAGTTGCAGACACCTTGTTCTTCCTCGAAAGTTTGGAAGACCAAATCTTTCGGAGGCGGTGTCTGTACTTGCCGCGGAGAGAATCCTTTATCAGTGTTACATCCTGGATGTGCCTTTGTTGCACACCCATATATGTATAGGTCTCTCCGGCATCTAGATGTCTTAGGATGCTTCCGTCTGTGAGCTGCGCATCTTCAGGAAATTCCCCGCATCGTCCTCTCTTAAGGTGGACGACTGCACATTTGTCCAACCCGAATTCCATACCAATTGCCCGCATGTATTCTTCGACCACCCTAAGAGCATTTTGTAGTTCGAGCTCTCCGGAGGCGTAAAGTTTAAGATCATCCATATAAAATAGATGGGTGACCTTATGTCTCCGGTCGCTAGGTGGCCCACATTGGTATCCGCGGGTTTGGCGGAGCCCAACAGACAACGGCAGCAGTGAGATGCAGAAGAGGAGAGGACTCAGGGAGTCAACCTGGAAAACTCCTCTCCTAAATGCCACCTGCTCTGTCGTGACCCGCTGTGCACCTGATGTTATGGTGAAGCGAGTCTTCCAGAGTGGCAGCAGCTGTTCTATGCATCTCACTAGTGGTGCTGGTACCGCAAGATATTCGAGCAGGTACAACAATAGCTCATGTGATGTTGTATCAAATGCCTTGCGGTAATCAATCCAGGCCATCGATAGGTTCCGCTTGTATTGCACAGAATCCTGTGTAATACAGCGGTCTATCAGCAGACTGTCCTTGCAACCTGCCATGCCCTTCTTGGCACCACGCTGTTCGTGTATCTGCTGGAAGACCGGATCAACAGACCTCAGTGTCCTAGTATACAAGATACGTGTAAATATCTTGTAGCAGGAGTTGAGGCAAGTGAAGTTCCTCGGGCCGGAAAGATCCCCCTTTTTGGGGATAAGCACAGTACGTCCCTCGACAAACCAGTGCGGAATCTGCTAACCCTCGTTCAACTATGAGTTGAAAATTCGCGCCAGACGGCGGTGAGTGGAAGGAAATTTCTTCCACCACCAGTTGTTAATGCCGTCTGAGCCCGGGGCAGCGAGGTTCTTGGTACCAACAAGTGCTTGTTGGAATTCCTCCGTACTGATTGCCGGGCACACTTCTTCTGGCTCTTCAAGATGTCTGTGACAAAGAGCCTCGAAGAGTGCAATTGATTGAGTGTCACTATTGAATGGACGCGTCGTTTCGTAGATTCCCTTCCAGATGGTTTCGGCATCTTCTACAGTCGGCGGATTCTCGACAACACGCTGTGGCTCTTGAAAGAGGCGGGAAGGATTTGTACGGAACAAATTGTTTTGTTCCATACTCCTCACCCGCCTCTTCAATGTTTTCTTTATCGCCATGAGCGCTCGGATCCTATCTAGACAGTGCTGCTTGATGGTAAGCATCACTGTCAGATTTAGAGTATGGTGTTGACGTCTTAATCCGGCTGCTATGCGCCGGTTTCTGGGAGTAAAAACTCTACCAGTCGTCTTATATTCCACCACACTCTGGATCCGAGAAGCGTGTTGTCTGGCCGACTGTATTTTGCTCTCGATTTTTTTGTACACGCCACTTGGCTTTCTCGACCCCATGATTGGTTGACCTCTCACGGGGGACGAGTTGCTTCGCGGCGTTGTACACGGCAAAGTTGATACGCCAGATGTCTGCATCTTCAGGAATATCCTCATCGATGACCGCGTCCATTCTAGCCAGGTCCTGTGGCTTTAGGTTAGCCCTGGTGTTAAGGCTAACTCTCGTCCTTAAGTCAACATCGGTGAACTCTAAGGGATGTTCCCCATTAGCTGGTAATTGTCGCGGTGGGACTGCGGCTGGCAGTTCTTCCAGCTGACGGGGTGCCCTTACATAACCTGTCCTGCGCAAGAAGGATACTTGATCTCTCAGGTGTTGTTGAGAGAAGGCGCGATATTCTGGATGCATTTCGCACCAAAGTGCATGCAATCGCGCCATGTATCCCCTTCGCTCAGGTTCGCTACCTTCGCGGCAGGTCAGCAAGTCATCCCGAAGTTGCCTCGTCCACTTAAAGAGTCCGTGTGCGTTGCCAGTATTGTGGTTGTTGAGACTATCCGGTGAGGCCCCTCCCGCCTGTCTCTGACCCCCATGCGCTTGGGGTCGATCGTGAGAGGCCCTTCTTCTTAGGTTGTGCGGAACCAGAAGTAGTATAGGGGGGTACCAGGTGGTTAGCCTTGGTACCCCCCCCCCGGCCGATCTTAATCAGGCAGAGTTACCTCTGCCTGTTTTACTTTTTTTTTTCGGAATATCCGATGCCGGTCAGTCCTTCCGTGGCCTCCGACGCCTCACGGGAGTCGCGCTAGCGCATCAACTACAGCCACTCCCCATATCCCGCAGGGTTAGTGACTGTAGATACCAGAATCGTGTGCCCTAAGCAGACGGAGAGAACCCAGAATGACCGCCTTCTGCATTTGACCTGCCAGCCACTCGGCTGGCACGGCTTTATCCCTCCGAGTACACCGATTACAGCACTTGGAGCTCGTACCGGAGATCGCGATATTTGGTCCGTTTCTCCTCCTCCTTCAAGGTGATGTTTTTCTCCGCTGGCGCCGAGAACTCGATGACATACATCACCTTGAGTTGATGGTCGAGGAGGACTATGTCAGGCTTGTTGGCTTGAATTAGCCTGACAGTCGGGAACGAGTAGTTCCAGTAAATCCGGCATTTCTCGTTCTCGATAACACACTCAATATCTCCGGGGACGTAAGGCAGCACTGGTGTCTGGTCTACCCCGTACGAGTGCCTTAGATGGTAGTATAGCACTCGTAATGCCGCGTTATGCCGGTGGATGTAGGCCGAAATCGCATATGTGGGGCATGCAGATAGTAAGTGCATGAGCGATTCCGGCGCCTGATGGCAGGTTCTGCAGTTGATATCAGGAAACTCTACACGCTACACGCGGCTACGGTAGACCAAGGTGTTGATAACACCATCTTGGTAGGCCATAATGAATCCCTCGGTCTCCCTGCTGACCTTAGAAAGGCGAAGGTCAGCCTGGTCGATAAACCCAGTGTTTCTATGTTCTTATAGAAGACACCATGCTGGGGTTTATCGACGTGCTGCCGAAACAGATTTTCCTGTTCGGCAGCTCTGATTCGGGCTTTCAGACGATTTGGCTGAAGTTCGGTGACTGACTCAAAATCAGCACCTCGCCGGCCTCCTCGCCCGATGTCAAATGCGAGACCGAGTTCATCTGCGGCTCTTTTTGCTGCCTTGAACAATCCTGCTCCCACTCCTACAGTTTCGTGATGTTTTACGAACCGCAAGAGGGGATCTGAGCTCCTGAGTATGTTACATGCCATACTCAGAACTACTCTGCCATGCGTACACTCCAGGCTCAAGAGTCCTCGGCCCCCCCGTTGACGTGGGAGGTACACACGAGGAACGGACGATCTAGGATGAATACTTCTGTGAATATTCATCATCTTGCGGATATCTCTGTCTAATTGACGCAGCTCATCTACCCTCCACTTTACTACTCCGAAGGAGTAGAGCAGAATCGGAACGGCAAGTATATTAGTTGCAGACACCTTGTTCTTCTCCGAAAGTTCGGAAGACCAAATCTTTCGGAGGCGGTGTCTGTACTTGCCGCGGAGAGAATCTTTTATTTGTGATACATCCTGGATGTGCCTTTGTTGCACACCCAGATATGTATAGGTCTCTCCGGCATCCAGATGTCTTAGGATGCTTCCGTCTGCGAGCTGCGCATCTTCAGGGAATTCCCCGCATCGTCCTCTCTTGAGGTGGACGACTGCACATTTGTCCAACCCGAACTCCATACCAATTGCCCGCGTATATTCTTCGACCACCCTAAGAGCGTTTTGTAGTTCGCGCTCTCCGGAGGCATAAAGTTTAAGGTCATCCACATAAAATAGATGGGTGACCTTATGCCTGCGGTCGCTGGGTGGCCCACATTGATATCTGCGGGTTTGGCGGAGCCCAACAGACAACGGCAGCAGTGAGATGCAGAAGAGGAGAGGACTCAGGGAGTCACCCTGGAAAACTCCTCTCCTAAATGCCACCTGCCCTGTCGTGCCCCGCTGTGCACCTGATGTTATGGTGAAGCGGGTCTTCCAGAGCGGCAGCAGCTGTTCAATGCATCTCACTAGTGGTGCTGGTACCGCAAGACATTCGAGCAAGTACAACAATAGCTCATGCGATGTTGTATCAAATGCCTTGCGGTAATCAATCCAGGCCATCGATAGATTCCGCTTGTATTGCACAGAATCCTGTGTAATACAGTGGTCTATCAGTAGGCTGTCCTTGCAACCTGCCATGCCCTTCTTGGCACCACGCTGTTCGTGTATCTGCTGGAAGACCGGATCAACAGACCTCAGCGTCCTAGCATACAAGATACGTGTAAATATCTTGTAGCAGGAGTTAAGGCAAGTGATCGGCCTATAATTCCTCGGGTCGGAAATATCCCCCTTTTTGGGGATTAGCACAGTACGTCCCTCGATGAACCAGTCCGGAATCTGCTGCCCCTCGTTCAACCATGAGTTGAAAACTCGCGCCAGACGGCGGTGAGTGGAAGGAAATTTCTTCCACCACCAGTTGTTAATGCCGTCTGGGCCCGGGGCAGCGAAGTTCTTGGTACCAACAAGTGCTTGTTGGACTTCCTCCGTACTGATTGCCGGGCACACTTCTTCTGGCTCTTCAAGATGTCTGTGACACAGAGCCTCGAATTGTGCAATTGATGGAGTGTCGCTATTGAATGGACGCGGCGTTTCGTAGATTCCCTTCCAGAAGGTTTCGACATCTTCTACAGTCGGCGGATTCTCGACAACACGCTGTGGCTCTTAAAAGAGGCGGGAAGGATTCGTACGGAACAAATTGTTTTGTTCCATACTCCTCACCCGCCTCTTCAATGTTTTCTTTAACGCCATGAGCGCTCGGATCCTATCTAGACAGTGCTGCTTGATGGTAAGCATCACTGTCAGATTTAGAGTATGGTGTTGACGTCTTAATCCGGCAGTTATGCGCCGGATCCTGAGAGTAAAGACTCTACCAGTCGTCTTATATTCCACCACACTCTGGATCCGAGAAGCGTGTTGTCTGGCCGACTGTATCTTGCCTTCGATTTTTTGTACACGCCGCTTGGCTTTCTCGACCCCGTGATTGGTTGACCTCTCACGGGGGACGAGTTGCTTCGCGGCATTGTACACGGCACAGTTGATTTGCCAGATGTCTACACCTTCCGGAATTTCCTCATCGATGACCGCGTCCATTCTAGCCAAGTCTTGTGGCTTTAGGTTAGCCCTGGTGTTAAGGCTAACCCTCGTCCTTAAGTCTATATCGGTGAACTCTAATGGATGATCCCCATCAGCTGGTAATTGCCGGGAGTTGCAATTTTTCCCTTATATATAATATACTTAAAGTTTTATTTGTTGAAACTTATTCCATAATATGTATATATCTTACTTAATGGCTATTGATATATTAATTGATTCATTAATTAATTAACTATACGTATGTATGTGCAATCAAATATTTGTTATAAACAATTTTGACTCATTAAAGGAGTAATTAAAATAATTGCAGAATATTTCAATAAAATTTAACATATTTAAAATTTGGTCAATGCCCCAAACCGTAACCTTAGTATTATTAATGGTGGAAAATTGGGTGAAATTTAATAAATATATAGTAACAAAAATATTTTTCAAATTTTAGAATTTTCGTAGACAAGAACTAAAAATATTTAAAACAAGTTGTAACAGATTCCAGAGTTCAGTGCATAGAGTTTAATATCATATCGTCTCAGTACTGGGCTATTATTATTTAAAACATTTATCAGTAAATACCACAGACCAAGGTAAATCAAATTATGGTAATTCCGGAGTCAATGTTTTAATTTCAAGACATACGCTCTACTGCTTCTGTTTTTTTCTAATTTACCAACATGTTAGATTGTTTTATAACTTTTGTAAAAAAACTATGTTTATGTTCACCCAACAAAATTGTATTGTAATAGTATTTCTCTAAATTTTAAATTCTTTAATTTTTAATACTAGTAACATTACCAGCCACTATTTTTTGAAAAATTGGAATTAAAAAAGACACACTGCGGTAAAGACTCCTCTTTGTAAAAAATCAATTATTTTTTTATTTATTTAATAATTTGTTCCATGTCTTTAATTTTAAAATGTCTTGTCTTCTTGATTCTTCAGTATACAGAGTGTCTAGAAAGTAATCAGTCAAACCTCAGAAATCGATCAACACCTACTACCAAGACTGGTGTTTATTATTGACACAATAACACCAGTTTATTAACTAATATCCACGGTGTTTCAGATTTAAAGTGACACAGTGTAATGGGACATAAAGTACACTTAGCTGAGCTCAAGATACCCCTTGAATGTTAACTGTTTTTGTGATACAGGGCATTTTATGGTTTTGACAAAACTGTAGTTGGCCATATTTCTGGAGCGGTTGTAAATATTTGGATTACATTTTGTACAAATATCATGTGCTTTTAGTCTAATCAAAACCGTAATTTATTGTGGAAAAACCCGATTCAGTTTTTACAATATTGCTCTCAGTGTCGATAACATCATCCTGTGTATCATTTTTTTGGTAAATAAAATATAACATAAACATAAACACCACCACAGATATTAGACAACCCCGAATCCAAAACTGTATTACGGTATTAATAAACTATTCAAGGACAATAAAAATATGGCCACTGCCTTATTTATTTAGTTTACTTATTGATAGCCTCGGAATGACGCGCAACTCCCGGTGATTTCTTGGGAAATAAGAAATAACTACAACCACAGAACAGAAAAAGATAACTTCAAATCCACCTTTGGGGAAACAACCGCATTTAGTAAAGTACACGATACAGATTTCTGATTTCTAAAAATGAACGCTTTACGCTGGTGTAATAATAGTTACATTCACAGCATAGAGATGACACTGAACTGCCTATTTACCTGATAAAAATTTAATAAATGGGCAATTTTTTATTTTCACTTTTATTTCTTGATTTTATTCTTATTGTATATTTTATTCAAATTTAGTTAATTATAATTTGTATATTTTTATAATTCTTCAAAATTCCCTAGAAAGCACGAAAGTTCTCTGTCTAAATGATCCGGATTTCCCTAGAATAGGGAAATTTCCCCAGGGTTGACAACACTGCTAACATGAGTTGACAAGTTTGAACCAGAAACTGTACATATAGTCTCTGTTTGAACTAATATCTGGTTAAATACAGAGACATCTATAAAACGATCTCTTATTTTTTTTGGCTATTATTACTGTACATATAGTCTCTGTTTGAACTAATATCTGGTTAAATACAGAGACATCTATAAAACGATCTCTTATTTTTTTGGCTATTATTAAATTCGAATTTAGAACAATACTGAGGTTACTTTAAAAAACCAGACATTTTAAAATTATCATTCTTTTTTTGAGTGAAATACTGAGATATGTTTGTCAGTGTAATACCAGGTTATCTTACAAAATCAGGATATGTTAAAGAATATATCTTCATACTTGGTCAAAAAGTAGGACATCAGTAGCGGCTGGTGGATTTAAGTTATGCAATATCTCAATATTGGAGCACGGAACCTAAGCAATATTTTAAAAGCACGACTATCATTACTGATTGAAGAAGTTTTGCAGAAAAAAAATGAGAAAAAAGTTACAAAAATGCCCAGCCTCCCCAGATTCCTTCTAGACCATCAGTAAAATCTTTGCAAACTATTATTTTTCGTAATTAGAAGGAAAATTTATCACCCCGTTTTTTTTTTTGGTTTTTGAAAATTGAGATTTTTTGTAAATTTATGACTTTGAAATTTAAGTTCTTCATTGTGTAAATTTCGAAATGTCATAACTTTACAAAAAATCAAAATTTTCAAAAACCAAAAAAAAAACGGGGTGATAAATTTTCCTCTGATTACGAACAAAATAGTGTGCAAAGATTTTACTAATGGTCTAGAAAGAATCTGGGGGGCTGCGCATTTTTGTAACTTTTTTTGTCATTTTTTTTTCAGTTCTTTTTCAGCAAAACTTTTTCAATCAGTACTGATAGTCGTGCCTTCAAATATCGCTTGGGTTCCATGCTCCAATACTGAGACACATATCAAACCATGTGACTGAGATATGGTACAACCTAAATCCAATAGCCGCCACTGTAGGACATGTAAAATATCCTACTATTTCACGAAAAATAAGTTAAAATAATAAATCACCACACGAACGAAAAACAAAGTCTTTTGAACATTATCTTACTCTTAACCGGAAGAGTAAATAAAATTTCTATATTGCAATAAGTCTTCTACGGCTTCCAACAGAATTCGATGTTTAGAGTAATAATTATTAAATTGTTAGTTACAAAGTGACAATATGGATTATCTTAGAACAAGAAGATTTGACAGTAAGAAAGTAAGGTTAGGTTAAATAAAAAAAGAGATAGGTAGATGTTGAGTGGAGATGAAAAATGGCTGTTATATTTTCATTTCATGTTAATCTGTTATGTATTTATTGTTACGTTTGATAATACATTAAACCACTATAAAAAGTAAAACTAGTGCGTACTCTGATTGTTCATTTTAATTATCTGATTGTAGCAACAGAAAGCATTTTTTTTAGTCATTGTAGCCAAGATAACTCAAAATAGACATTTTTTACGTTGTCCTAGTATTAGTATTGTTCTAGCACAGCGATGTGTTCTTTTTATAAGACAATACATAACTCTGCTAAACGCTCATTCATAATCCGTAAAAAATCTGTTTTGATTACAACATATTTGGTATTGAATCGATTAGTGAATGTTGGTCGTGATCTACATTCGGTCATAAAATAGTCAGAAATAGCCTTCGAAATTTATAATTAGACAATTAAAGCGAAGTTTACTGCACTTATTTGCATTGGCTAAATTGAAAGTAAATCATAAATTTAATTGGCTCCAACTTGGACAACCGGGTCATGTTTTAACATAGTCACATTTAATGGATACGTAGAAGGCGCTTTATTTAAGTTACTAGAAGCCAGGTGGTTAATTTTATTTTTAAAATGCTTTTTCATTGATTTAACTATGTTAACAATTTCTCTTGAACTTGAATATAACGAAAACAAGATTGTTTTTTTATTGATTGTAAACAACTGTATCCGATTGAATTAATTACTGCTTTTATATTTAGTCTTATTTTGACCTACAACGAAATAAATTCATATTTAGAATGAAATGGGTATATAATAACGACAAACATTTTTGATAATTATTATTCTCTAATTTTTGCAAAAGCTTATCACAGATAAGTAGGTATAACATATATTTTTTTAAACAACTACTTTCCCTGCTATTTGTCAAATGCACAAACAATTATATTAATAAAAAACATTTTAAAAATGTTTGTAATAAAATTCCCAAAATGACTAAATCTAATAATATGTATTATACATTTATACAGTTCATTTCAGAGGTAAAAAAACATCTTTGTTGACATCATAGTTGGGTGATTTTATAGCGTACTTTATTATATATCGTATGTCTCTGAAACGACCATATTAACATCTTGTATATCTGTATAAAAAATAACAGAAACCATAAATATACGGTGACGAAAAATTATGGCAAGTATAAATTTTCAAAACTGGTCTCTAATCTTATTTTATTTTATACATATCCAAACCTTATTATTTTTTTATTAAACACGCATGAGTCATCTTGCGTTATAAAGCCTGTTTGTTTAAAAAAAATATATATTCAATTTGAATCATCCTTTCGTGCCAGTTTTATTATAATAATAAAATTATCAATATGTAATATTCCAAAGCATAACTGCAATTATTGAAATGGGAAATAAATACAGATTTAATAACAGCAATTATAACAATAATGACCATGGGCGCCGTAAGGGAGGGACAAGAAGGGGCAGTTACCTTTGGGAAATGACGAAAAAGTACCAAGTATCAAGATAAATTACTGGAAATACAGTGATTTGCTTTCAATTAAATCAAGATATATTTTTATTCCTTTCCCCAAGGCTTTATAGCAAAAAAACCAAGTCTGACATTTAGTAATCATGTTTTTCATACTGCCACCATAGACTTAAGGCACCCATACACCAAAACACTTGCGTTAAGGGAAGAATGCACAATCAAATCTTAACTCGTGCCTTAAGTTAAAACTGTACTCTCTCGTTGCATACACATCAGATTCGTATGTCATCAATTTTGTTTTAATGTTTAATAGCAGCGGCGTGCACTATATTAATTAAAATTTTTTCACAGACATAGATGTGCTCTGTGCAGTTCAATAAATTATTCAAAAAAACATTTTAGACAATTCGCGTAAGTCGGTAAGTCGAATTAATGTACTTACGAATTAATGTAACACACACTGTCTAAAACCTATACCCTGGACGGATTTATGCCCACAGATACTTATTTATCCCCGCGCACTTTTAATTGTGCAGGCCAAAACTAAAAAGGCAGAGACTTAACTGTGAATTCCTTGCGTGTGACACACACTGAGAGTTTAAAATATTCCTAGTGGCGTGCGCACTCTCCCTTGACGTAAGTCTCTCTGTGTGCGTGTGGCGGTATCTAGACAGAGGAACTCCACAGTCTAATGGGCTGGTTGAAGCAGGCATCGAAGAACAGTGATATGTTCCGTTTTTTTTAATTTATATTTTTTTGTAGCGAAGGATCTAAGTGTATATTTATTTACGGGCTCGGTGGAGTAGTTGGCTAGTGCGCGCGATGGCAAGTGTGACTAGATAATCTCCCTATCATCCTGCGGGTTCCTACCCCGCCACCGGCACTGGCAATGTCGGTGGGAATGGCTGCATATCCCCTTTTTTTCATAAGTGCAACCCTCGCTCGTGTAGCCTCGGCTTTGGATTCGAGGGTTGTGTAATTTCTGTGGTGTTTATATATTATTGTTTTTTTTTTGTTTATTTTAATTTTATTACATTATGTCACAATGTAATGTAAGTAAAAAATAGACTGATTTTTTTTGGTTCTTGAAATTCACTGTTGAGTCTTCTAATATTTATAATATATGTGTATGACTTACCACTACATACCGGGTGTAACATGATCATGGTACATCCCCTTCTCTCCTTTGGTTTTGAAGATAATTGATTGAAATTTGGGATATCCTATATACGTAATAAGAGGCACATTTTGACATACAAGTGTTTTTTTTTACTTCCGGTTTCCCCGGAAGTGACACGAACTCTCGAGTTTTTAAATAGAACAGCCTGTATATTATTGCATATTTGAATTCTGCATAATTTTCTAAATCCAACGATATCAAATAAGTGATATTTCAAACGTCAATATTTTTTTGTAATATAATTTTTAGTTTTCCATTTAAGTGTGTCATGACGGTTCCGATTTATTCTAAATGACCCGTGTAATGCTAGAAAAATCGAAATCCCGTCAAAAATACTAAATTACATGATTTATGAGCAAATAAAGTTCATCAAAATGGTTTTTGGGGCCAAACTCAATTTTTTTCAAATGGAACCATATTGGTACCATTTATTAGTACCATTAATAAGGAATTTATTCATATGTCGTATTAAAATGTGCGATAAATACAAACAAAATTACAGCTAAAAGAAAATAAGAAAATACAATTTTGTTCTAATTACTTTGTATACATAAGGTGGCTTTGGAATACAAAAAATGAACACAAAACATTACAACAGTTGTTCAAAATGCTGTCCATTAACGTCAATGTACTTCTGAACTCGCCTAGCTGTTTCTCGAAGAACGTTAACCAATTGCTGAGCTGTTATGCCATTAATTGCGCGTCTTACTCGTAGCTCCAGGTCTTCAGGGGTTGTATCGGCGGTTGAGTAGACAATATTTTTAAATGACCCCAAACAAAGAAATCAAGGGGTGTTAAATCAGTTGACCTTGGAGGCCAACTCACAGGACCATTCGTCGAAAATACGTTTTCTTCGAATCTCCGTTGCAGATAATCAATTACTAAATATATATATTCCCTGTCGTAAATAGAAAGGTAATTCAGCTAAACTGTCCTCAATTTCATTTTGCAGAAATCCCAAGTATCTGGCACCAGTCAGGGCTCATTCAAATACTATTGGACCAATGATTCTACTACCGATAATTCCAAGCCAGACATTGAAACTGAACCGCACTTGAAAGTTACCCTCTCGTAATAAATTTTGATTTTCTTGGGACCAATATTTTGTATTTTGTCGGTTAAGTAATCCCAAATTTGTAAACTTAGACTCATCCGAAAATAAAATTATTCCCAAAAAATCATTGTTTGGCTGCACGTTTTTCTGCAAAATCTAATTGCAATATTCCATCTCACGTTCGTAATCATTTTCGTACAAGTGCTGGTGCAATTGGTATTTAAAAGATTTATAGTGGTATTTGTGCAAAATTCGGCTTACTGCTTGGTGACTGATTTCCAATTCAAACCCAATTTGCCTTAAAGAAACAGTCTTATCAACTTCTACTCGAGCCAAAACATTAGATTCCGTTCCTTCGTCAAGAAAAATATTTTCTTTGGGATCATTGTTGGGTTCACTTCGGATTGATTTTCAAGACGATTAAAATAATTTCTCGCTGGACATTGTCTATCAGGATATCGTTCGGCATAAAGGTGTCTAGCCGCAACGGCATTTTTCTACATTCCCCATAAATAATTAACAGGTCCACTTTTTCATCTTTTGTATAAATTTGCGGCTTTTGAACACAATTAACAAGGATTTTAACCAATTTTTAAAGACGCAATAAAAACACCGGTAAACCAAGAAATATTAGACAAGCTAAATATTTCATTGTTTTCAAAGCCACCTTAATTAGTTACTTCTTAACATTTAATTAGAACAAAATTGTATTTTCTTATTTTCTTTTAGCTGTAATTTTGTTTGTATTTATCACACATTTTAGTACGGCATATGAATAAATTCCTTATTAATAGTTCTAGTAAATGGTACCACGGTACCAATATGGTTCCATTTGAAAAACTTGAGTTTAGCCCCAAAAACCAATTTGATGAACTTTATTTGCTCATAAATCACGTAATTTTATTTTTGACGGGATTTCAATTTTTCTAGCATTACACGGGTCATTTAGAATAAATCGGAATCGTCATGGCACACTTAAATGGAAAACTAAAAATTATATTATAAAAAATTTTGACGCTTGAAATGTCACCTCTTTGGTACCGTTGGATTCAAAAAATTATGTAGAATTCAAAAATGCAATAATATACAGGGTGTTCCGTTTAAAAGTCGAAAGTTACTGTCACTTCCGACGAAACCGGAAGGGAAAAAATCGCTTGTATGTCAAAAAGTGCCGCTTATTATGTGTATAGGATATCCCAAATTTCAATGAATTATCTTCAAAACTAAAGGAAAAAAGTTGGTGTACCATAATTCTATTACATCCGGTATATCTGAAGGAGAAGTAACCATGTTTGCCGATGATAGTACTGTAACGATGGCAGCTCCAACCCCTGAGGAGCTTTCAGTTAGTATGATGTGTGTACGTGATGTAATTGAGGCATGGTGCAAACGTAATAAATTAATTTTAAATAACGAAAAAACTATATTTTTAAATTTTCGTATAAAAAAACCATTATCACTAAACTTTGAAACAGTAAATAAAATGGAATTATCTGAAAGTGTAAAATTTGTAGGGACGTATTTGGACAATAAACTATCTTGACATAAACCATAGACATATCTCTTTATTATATGTCTATGGCATAAACATATCGATCCTGTGTATGCTAAGCTTAATTCTGCATTTTTTGCAATCTTTCAAATAAAGGCATGTTTAAACACAGTTTATTAAATACATATTATGGGCTAGCTTACAGTCACTTGGCAAATAATATTGTCTCTTGGGGAGTTGGAGAAACCATAGATAGGGTATTAATAGGACAAAAACGTATTGTTAGATTAATCTTTAATATACCACCGATGGGTAGTTGTAAAGATGTTTTCAGAATTAAAAATATTCTAACTGTTCCCTAAATATTCTTATGGAAACGTGCTCTGTATGTTTTTAAACAAAAATCATACTTTAAATGTGTGGGTGAATATCATACCTATAGCACCAGATATGGAAACAATTTGAATATTGCATCACATAAAACTTCGTTCTTTAAAAAGTATGTAATTTTATATTAATTTTTAATAAATTACCATTGCATTTAAAAGAAATAAATGTCAAATTTGAAAAAACAAACAAAACTTTTCTTTATTGAAAAAGCTTTTTATTCAACTCAAGAATATTTAGATGCCAAATTATAATTTATTTTGAAGGCAGTGTTCATCTTTTTGTATCATGTGATAATTACGTTTTGTATTGTATGTAAAAATGTATATATATTTATATGAAAGTAAATATTTAGGTATTTATTTGTATATGTCGTGTATTTTATTGTCTATTTAAAATTTATGTGAATTTATTTTTCAACGAAAGGCGCCGAATTTAACTACAAAACATTTAGAACAGATATTAATAATATACTTTTATTTTTGTAACCGACAGTGAAAAATACTTGTGTGTGTAGTTTACTGTTAAGTACATCCCCTTATACCTCCAGTTCTCTTTGAGGGAGTGCTTATAGTAAATTGACTTTATCAACTTTGGATAATACGGAATTCACTAAAAAAAATGTCAAGGTAAGATATCGTTTCATATATGCATGCAAATCTAACACATAACCACCTAAAGTCAATCCTGGTTTTACGTCATATTCGATTGGTAAATCCTACCTCTGATAATATGACGTGGTCCAAAAAGTTTGAAACAAATGGAAAACTTTTTCGTTAATAATTTCGCAGAAAATTTTTTTATTGAGTAAAGTTGGTGCATAATCTTAAATTAAATACTGGTTAGATAAATTTGTATTAGTCCAGGTGTTTATGACTGAAAATCAATTTATTGTAAATTGACTCAAGAACAGACTATCTATTGGTACCTATGTATATTGATGTATTCGATAAATAATATGCAAATATTGCAAAATTTTATCTACCTATCATTTATAGGTTTGTAGTGTGGAAAAATATTTCTCAAATTATTATTAAAGAGCCAATGGAAACTCTTGTGAAATAAAATCGATGTATTTTTCCTACAAAAAAAATATATACATGGGCAAATAATCACCACTAAAATTGTAACAAAGTAAACTGTCATTAGTTTTTCTGCTAGATGTTGAATTGAAAATATTTCTCTCGAGAGAATGAAATCATCACTTTAGTTCGGAAGCAAAGAACAAAGGAGACGAATCCAATCTTTTGTCGATCTTGGTAGATCCAGTCGTCCGCATGTGACGTTATTATTTAAATACGTATTTGTCTTTAAATAAAAACTATTAATAAAACACAAACATGTATTTCCAAACCACAAATTAAATTTTTTTTTCAAAAATGTGTATGTAATATTTGGTCATCTTTTTATGTTTTTATAAAACTTGATATAATATTTTCTGAGAAATTATTATTAATGAAAAAGTTTTCCATTTGTTTCAAACTGTTTGCACCATGTTGTACATATATTTACTATTAACTAAATAAACTTCCAGATTTTAAAAACCAGCAAGAAAAAGAGTGACAACACTAAGATTCAAGCAGCGCAGGCTGAGTACCAAAATTATTGACACAGTATGGTGAAATAGACCGCCCATTTATTTGAAACAGTTCGACCTTCAGTTAATGTTCAAAATACTACTTAGATATACAGGGTGTCCCATAATTAACTACTTTCCTTCAAACTAGAAATGATAAGTTGAGTTTTGTATATAAACATTTGTCTTAAATCAGTTCATAAGGGAGCTACAACCCCTTAAAGTTGGTAAGTACAACTTAGTTATTTGCCAATAAATTCGAAACGTCTTAAGTTGCGAAAATAAAATTTTGATTATTTATTAATTTCAAAATGTTACATATTTGTCAAGTTTTTATCTAAATATCATAATTTATTGGGGTTAGGGTGCAGAATTTTTTTCTTATTTTTTTTTAAATATTTAAAATGGAAAAAGGTTAAAAACTGCAAAAGGCGCTCTTACTAAATTTCGATAGGAGCCAACGTTTTGGAGTTACTTGTATTTTAATATTGTAATATAATATTGTAATACAGGATAGGTATGCAATAATGGAAGGTAACTACATACCTCTATAACAATAATTCCACAATATTTTACTTAAAATATTGCTTTACTCAATGAAGTATGTAATTTAACAAATGTTTATAAATAAGCAATTTATTTTTTTTATGATCATCTTATGAACTTAAGACAAACTTAAAACAATATTAGAAAATTATTGTAAAAAAAATTTTTTTTAATCCTTAAATTACATGGCTTCATGCATAAAGCGATATTTTAAATTGCTCTTCTCATATAATGGGTTTAATCTGCACCATAATTTAGTATTTTAATCTATATTTTAAGATTTAAATTCCACTTTAAAACCCACCTAACGTTTGTGAACCGTACCTAACATTTTGTTAACCTAACCTTATTTATTCCTTTTCAATGAGTGGTTCCACATCATGAAACACCGGATTTTATTTTTTTTTATTATGTTGTATCAGAGTAAAATGTTAGTTAAATATTATTCTCAATATGCAACACCCAACCGCATTTTTACTCGTTTTCTCAATAATATTGTTCCTAAAAAATTCTGTTTGTAGTGGTATTTCTTCAACACTCCTCTGGTAAAATCGTTTTATTAGGAAAAAAGAGACTAAGCTCAAAATTGTGGGTTTTATATTTCTGCGTTGTGATGCACGTTGAGGATCCTTATGCATACTTAAATAAGTTGAGAATTCTAGTTACTCCCCTGATATTGTTAAATTAGCTTTGATGAAGGAAATAAGCCGATGTTAAATGAATGTAAAATGTATTTCCACTTACATAAGTCGTAACAGTGATACATGTATCAAATGCATTTCTTTCTTTCTTTCACATATTTACGACAGCCTTGTATCTGCACATAATATGGTCATAAAAATGTAACCAGAAGAAACTTAAACTGTCCATGTGTAGGTGTTACGATTGTAAATATAATACTTTCTAGAATGCTTATGGCATTCTCTATGTACTTGTCTATAGTTTGAATGAAAGTTTTATTTTTAACAAAAATTTTTCAAAAACATATCCGTAACAATGTGCTCAGAGTGTGACCGATTAATTGCTGAATACATTTTAATAGCAATGTGTACATGATTAATGATTATCTAAACTAGTGTAATTGGTATTATGTTTTTCATTTAGAGAAATTGTTAAATATTGTTTTAGGCTTTTATTAACTACTTATTTTGGAAAAATTTATATTTTCTAATATGTTTTAGGCCCGGTTTGATTATGAAAAAACAAAGTAATAAAGTCCAAATATTTTGTGTTAATTATTAAAATGGATCAATTGTTTGATGTGTCATCTGATGATGAAGATATTATCGATTATGTGGAGCATATAGAAAGACCAAGAAAAGCTCGACGTTACCAAGAAAGAAAAAATCATATCAACTATTGGGATGATGAAGAATTTTACAATAGATTTCGATTTACAAAACCATCTGTTCATCTTATCTTGGAGAAAATTGAAGATGGTATAAAGTCTACTACAAACTGGTAATACTTATTCAACATTAAAATATTATTGTTTAACTTTTATGTAAATTTAATAGGAATCATGCACTATTACCAATGGAGATGTTACTGTTAACTTTGCGATTCTTTGCATGTGGCAGTATGTTGATTGTGGTTGGAGATTTTGCAGGTGTACATAAGAGTACAGCGAGCAAAGTAATATTAAAGGTATGTATTTTAAAAAATAAGTAGGAAATATTTAACAGAAAATGTATCGTAGGTTATCCAGGCCATAGCTAGACTGCGGCCAGAATATATCAAATTTCCTGAAACCCGAGAAGAGAAACATAAAACGCAACAAGAGTTTTATAAAATTGCTCGGTTTCCAAGAGTTTTGGGAGCGTTAGACTGTACACATGTACGAATTCAAGGACCTGGTAAATTTTAAAAGCTTGTAAATGAAAATTATTAAATTTTTATAATTTAAGGTGGAGAAAATGGTGAAACATTTAGAAACCGGAAAGGATTCTTTTCCTTTAATGTACAGACTGTGTCGGGTGCAAATCTTGAAATATTAGATATTGTGGCTCGATGGCCAGGATCTTGTCACGATGCAACAATTTTTAATCAATCACGATTATGTGCCAGATTTGAAAATAATGAAATGGGAAATGGCTTGCTCTTAGACGACGGTGGATACCCTTTAAAAAACTATTTAATTACCCCCTTGGCCCGCACCAATACTCGAGCTGAGAATCTGTTCAACGAGGCACAGATCAGAACTAGAAACCCGGTTGAGCGGTCATATGGGGTTTGGAAGAGGAGGTTCCCCATACTTTCCAAAGGAATTTCATTACAAATTGACAAAGTACAGTGGATAATTGTAGCCACAGCTGTGCTACATAATATGGCTTGTAAGTTTAAGGAACGAGATCCACCAATACTTAATGAAGAAGAAGAAAGGGCTTTTAATTATGTCAACGATGTTCCTGTTGAGCCATTTCGCATAAATGCAAATAATAACTGGACAAGAACAAATTTAATAATGTATTTTAATAATTTGTAATATTAATTACATAAATGGTTTTCTCTCCGACATTAATTTTAATTTTAATGCATGTTCCTCCCTCATTTGTTCCATTTTTAGTTGATGTTCCTCCAAAAGTATTTTCTTTTTCAACTGAACCAACTCCCTTTCCTCCTGATGTTTTTTACTGCCTCCTCCAATTCTTTTTTCTCGTAGTTTTTGGAGAATATCCAAAAATTCACTTTTTTTGTCAGCAAGATTGCACCACTTTTCGTTGGTTCGGCAAGTTGTTGCTTTAGTTGTGCCTGTAATCATTATAATAGTTACATTTATTATATTTATTGTATAAACACATACGTACCAGCTTTTGTAGTTGATAACAACTTAGATGTAGGGGTTTTCAAAAGCGCTGGACTGTAATCAGACCAGTCTGCTTGTCCTTGCTGCTCCTCGTATTTGTGCAACTGTATAACGGCCAAATTACTTTCATTTAAACTTGAAGACGGCAGATTATCGTGCTGCTCATTTGTGCTTGACAGGTTCATTTCAAACGGCAAAATTTGTTCTTTGGATCCATTACCAATATCAACAGCCTGGGGTAAAATGTTCATCTAAATTTTTAAATAATTATTTTCAACATGTTAAATGATAATATTTGTCAAATCTATACATACTTGCCACTACATAGTCGCTGTCACACTCTGCCTCATATCCAGTCATTCTTGCGCATATAATGTCATGGACAATTGCATCGACTAGTGTTTCGAGTACGATGCTGAAATCTTTGGGTCCACCACCTGTCTTATATAGACTTTTTTTGTTTGCACTATAACTTTTAGTGGATGTTTTTTTTGTGTTTCGCCATTTTTTGATAAGCATCTTTGTACTTCGATGATCACCACTTGTGCTTGCATTAAACTCCATGGTCAATTTCTGCCATGCAGCCTCCTTTTGTTTGTGAGTTATTACCCCAGATTGTTTATTTTCGATCACTGATCGGTTCTTCCCAACGAGCTCGGACAAAAGCAAAACTTCTTCATTTGTGAAGTTTTTGGCACGTGCCGGTGTTTCGTTTTTTTCTATTCCACAACTAGGTGTAATAATAACATTAGTATTTTCAACATTTTTATTTAATTTTTTTACTTACGACATGTCCTTTCCGCTTAGAAGTGACAATTCATAAATCACAAAATATAAATTTCAAACACAAACCTAACCTCACTCTACAAAACGTGACCAAAAACTTTTTAGTTAAACCATCAACTGAAGTTGGTTAACTTTTTGGTTAGACAAAACTTGGTTAGAATGCCAACCAAATAGTGAAAAACCCCTGACCAGAAAATTTAATAGTTAACCATTTTTATTTGGTTTAACCCACGACTGAAATACCGGGCCTTAGGGACATAATTTTTCAGTTTATTAAATCTTCGTTATATTTTTTATGTTTTGTGGATGAAAGAAGCCAATCTTTCCGCTTATTTTCATTAATATCGTTGACTATTACTGGCAATACATTCACGTTCATTAAGACCCTTTTGGATGAGAACAACTTTTGCGCCAATATAATGTAATGAATAATTGACAAGAGAAATACCACCAAATACTAGCGTATTCGTTTTCACCCATTTTGAAACCAGATATATATGTGCAGATGGAGAAGTAAGATTTGCCCAAGATTTGTTCTCATCTAAAGTGGCTATTATACTAAATTTCTTATCTCACCTAATAATAAATGACATTACAAATCTAAGATTATGTGTAAAATTGTGTTATAGTTATTTTTTTTCTGTTATTTATTCAAATCCAGCAATCGAGTCACTCCTAATTATTTGTGGATGTGCATCCAATCCATTTTTCGGATGAGTTTCTACTTTCATTTGACGTTCTAATAATCATGTGTTGTGTGAACACCGGTCCATATTTTTCTACTGTCTGTGTAATGACAGTGAAAAAAAGTATGAGTAAGTAACTTAATTTGAAAGCTTTTTTTCTCTTGCTATTTTTTGATTAATGGGTTTAGCCGGAAAAAAATATTTTTCAAATGTCTGCATGCCTTGGTCACCTATTATTATTATTATTTGCAAAGGTGACTAAGGCATGCAGACATTTGGAAAATATTTTTTGTTGGCTAAACTATCCCATTAATCAAAAAATAGCTAAAAAAAAGCTTGCAAATTAAATCACTCACAAAATATATTAACTAAAATTGGGCAGTCATTGCACAGACAGAGAAAAAATATGGATCAATATTTACACAACACATGATTACTAGAACAATAGTATGTTGTAGAAACTCGTACCCTAAAAATGGTCGACTGGCGCATTTTCAAGTTATTTAAAAAATAAATAAATAATAATATTTTTGCTAATTTTGAAGCCCTCTAACGGTTAAACGAAGCAATTTTTGATATTGGTAAGTTATGTTAAATCAATCTATTTACGTTGTACAGGTATTATCCGGTATGTTAAAAGAATGATCTGAATAATAAATTTTTTTAAATTTCTGTTAGGTAGGTACATATTATTTTTAAGAATCTAATTTGATATGATTGTACAGTTCCAGGAATCACCTTTATTTAATTATTATACATAATACATATATTTTAAGACTAATGATTATTGTGAATTACTAAACAAATTGAATATTGTAAATATTTGTTATACACACACAGATACTTTTTATCTAGTTGTATTTATAAAGTATTATAAATGTTTATGAAACTATGCACCAATGTAAACGTGGTCAATAAATTTTGATTTGATTTGATTTGATTTGATAACAGCGCACATTTATGTGACACTGGTTTAAGTCAGATTTGTAGTTTTTTTATTTTGTTTTAAATAGCAACCAAAAATTCTTTTGTATTTTTGTTATAGTTCGAATTTCAGGGAGTCATTACGTCGAAAACAGTAAGCGCATGGAAATATTGATCAAATACTACATTGGTCGCATCGATTGTGGTAAATTCTCCTCTTTTTGATCGACGTTAAAGTTGTTCTATAGCAAGAGGGATTCATGAGAAGTTTGAATGTATAATTTTAAATCTTTTTCGACATAGGGATCGACAATAACTTTTTGAGCATTTGCAATAACAACTGCTCCTTTATCGTCCAATTCCAGTACGACTCGTTTTGTACCTTCAATGTTGTAATATGATGCGTGCAGCGAAATATCCCATCTTGTCAGTATAAGCTATGGAGATAAAATGGCGTATTGGGTAGAAGTCGTGAAAAAATTGTTATTGTTCAGGTGCTTTCAAAAACACTGGCTTTCACTTTATCAATATGTGGAAAACGCTCCTTAATTTTTTTCAGTTTCCCTATGGAGACCATTTGCTATGCAAGTCACATGCAATAAATTAATGTACTTTCTTTACAGTTTGCATTAAGCAGTTAGCTATATGATTTTTTAGAGGATATTCGGATGTCTGTGCAACTAAATAATTCGTAAACAGTTTTATATTATTAAACGAAATTTGATTTATAATCGATTTAATTACTTTAGATACAAAGAAGATTCTTTAAAGTACGTTATAAATGAAAATGCGTAAATAATTTAGCTTTTACATGGTTAATTAAAAATTTATACAATGTAAACAAATTCACATGACAAACTTACATCTCTTATCAAGGTTCCTGTAGATGGTCCTGGAATGACTCGCCGATATTCGAACTCTGATTATTGTACTGAAAAATCTTTGAGAAAAATCAATTTAATATTAACTAAGACAACATTTTGCAGGCGATGTTAAATAAAATTATTCATTATTTTACAAAATACATAAGTACCTTAAATTTACAATAAATGATCAAAATGGGTTCCGTTCACAATTTGGTAATACGCCAGTATATCTTAAAAACTCTTTAAGAAATTATCCAGAGTTGTGCAAGGTATTTGATCCATCCCGACACTCATTCGAGCTTCCAAATTCTCCAAATTTTCTGTCCTGTTCCTGTACACTTTATTTTTACAATGTCCTTATAAAAATTGAAGAACTTTAGATCTGGAGACTTAGCGGACTATTCCATCCATTCCTGTCTACTCATCCATCTAACGGAAAACACTTGGTTTAAATACTCCCTAACTTGAAACTCATAGTACATGGGGACTCCATCATGCTGAAACCACATCCCATTTTAAATCATCTTATCCTTATTAGGGAATAAAGCAGCACATGCAGGTATCATGGTATGTTTTAAAAATTATTTTGAACAGTTAAAATTTCCATCTCTTTTCTCAACGAATGTCGGCAATTATGCCGGCTTACTGTTCCATTAAGGCGAAAGATGCTTCATCGGAGAATAGAATTTAATACCAATACCTTCATCATTATTGCAATGTTCCAACATTAAATTGCAAAATTTCAACATCCTATCCGTACCAATATTCTTAGCTTTGACAGTAACCTCTGATGGCAGGGGCCGGGAAGTTCTGCATTCCTTTACCCCTATCGTATCGCTATAAGCCTAGACCAACCTCGTAAGAAGCGGGTCTGCTCCACCGGCAACCCCGTCCGCAGCTGCGAAAGGTGTGATTGTTTTGGCAGACCTCCCCCCGTCTTGGTTTGTTGAGTCTAGCCGACTTAGGCCTATCTCTTCTGGTACATCCTATTGAAATCATCCTCGTTTAGTTCTTGGACTAAATGTGCCTTATAAGAATGGAATTTTCTGTTATACATTTATATTTTTTTGTAATTTTTTATTTATTCCACTGCCTTTTTACCTTTTCTTTAAAAAAAAACAAAACACAAAATGTATATCAACTTTTGTTTTTATTTATATTGCCTGTAAAACTTTCTTAATTAAATAATTTAATTTGAAAATTTTCCAGTACAATAACACAAGAGAATTTAGTGATGCGTAACAATAAAAAATGCTTATTTAAAAATGTCAAAGAAATATAGATTGCTCTTAATTGAAGAAAAATCAAGTTCATATAATAAACGCTGTAATCAAATAAACAACTTTTATTCAGATGACTTTTTGATATAGGCAATATTTACAAAAAACAATTTTTGTGCTGTAACTCCATATCAGATGTGGACATCAAAGTTTAGAGATTACTTTTTGTTCAGAATCTTAACAATGTCCTACTTTTTAAGTAAGTGCTCAAGGGCAGTGCACAGGGGACCTATGTTGGGTGTATTAATAAATATATTTTTAAATTCTTTAGCTCTATTGAAAATATGACTTTTCAATCATTATTACAGGAAAATGATATACCTTTCATATTTCTCTATGATTTGCCGTTTTCTCCAAAAATCAGCTTCAAAAGTCTGATTGAATTGCACGCTTATTATATTATAATGAATATTATTAAGTATAATAAGCTTCCATCATTAATATTAATATCTATCAAAGTGAATATAGCAGCAAATTTATTGGGCAAATGTTCAAGGCTACTATATTTAATAATATTAGTTATAAAAGAAGAAGCATAAAATGCAATCAGACTTTTGAAGTTGATTTTCGCGAAAGTAGTGATTTCTATCGAAGTTTGAAAGGTATATCACTATTCTATAAAGGAACTCGTTAAGATCCACAACAAAAAGTAATCACTAAATTTTCATATTTATACATATCTGTTACGGTTTCTGAGTTATAGCATAAATAATGTTCTTTTCCTAAATCTTTGAAAGGGTGTAACTCCTTTAATACGTATTATTGGCCTAATATTTATGGAATTTTTTTATTTATATTTACTGTAAAAGTCTACATAGTTTTGGAACACCCTGTATATATTTGAAAGTAGGCCTGTATTTTATTTTCCGATTTGTTCACCAATCAAGTATTATTGTGAGAGTAAAAGTTTTTTTTTTTTAATATTCCTTTAGAATTAATTCTTGATTTACTTCTAATAATCTAAAATTCTACGAAAGGGCCATAACAAAGCTTATGGAATGGTTACATTTCTTCAGAAACATTATATATATAGTAAACGTTTTTCTTAATGTTTTTCTATATAAGGATTAGTAGGACTGTGTTTTAAATATGATCTTTTAAATGCTTATTACAAAATTAAAATTTACATGAAATAAACATTTTTTAATAGAAGAAAGCACCCGAAATGAAACCATTATATTTAACAAAAAAATATGCAGTTTTTTATAAGTGGATAAACTTTTACTTATGCAGATAAAATGCAGATTAATGTTGTGCAACAGTGCAACTACATAGAAATATTATGTAAATAACTCTATTTCGAAACAGTTTTGTATAATTCCCTTCATTTAAATGGCATTTGGTGTGTTTGGACAATTTTGATAATATTAAAACTAAAAGTCGTCTCATCCTTAAGACAGGGCAATAAACAGTAAAAAGAATGGATTTGTTTTGAATGAACAATTTTGAATAGTAGCATAGAATTGTTAGCCATTCCTTCCTTTCTATGATCAATGACAAATAAATGGCACACAGGCTGTCCGTTAAATAATTAAGTATCTTTAGTCAACGATAATGTCTTAAAATTTAGAATGTAGTATATTTATATGATAGGCGGAAGATAAAGAGAAGTTTATTGTGCCTAAACTATTTGCTTTCGTTTTTGTATTTCGGCTGACGAACGGATATAAGCCTGTGTTTTCGTTTTTGCATTACGCTTTGTTATTTGCAATTATATTTAATATTGAAAAACACTACGGCTGTGATCTTGTTTCCATAATTACCAAAATCAAGTTAATACATACATCAACTGAAATTTCATGGCTTGATAGACTAGAAAAAAAAATTAAATTTAGGTGATACTACATTTAATAATTATGGTAATTATTGTAAGTTTAATAATTAACATTTACAATAAATAATTATTTAAATGATTTCAACGTAATTTTTTTTTAAATAATCTTAAAAAATACAACTCGTTTAATTAAGGATTATCGCAAATTAGTACTTTATCGAAAAAAACAAAATGTTGCTTTTAGGAAACCACATTGGCGCCACAGCATTCTTGTGAGTTTCAAACGAAACAACATATGTATTTTGTTTCTCATAATCGAATGAGTTTAATTTTCGATAATTATTAATGCACTTGTTGAAATAACTTGTGATAATTCAACTGAAATATCAAAACTTAACAGAGATTAATTGTGAAATATTTCTTTAATTTGGTATTTTCACTTTTTAGTATTAATTCTAGCCCAAAATGTAAACCTCGGAGTTTTTTCAGCCAAATCACATATTATGTTAAGGTTATTATTGAATTGATTATTTGATTAAGTATTTCAACAATAAATCCAAATCATCTCTTTGTAAAAGATTGTTGTTTGTAAAGCAACAATCCATGATTTCAAACCAGAAATAACATGAAATTAAGATAAATAAAATAAATTAAGTTTAAATTTTTGTTTATAAGTAGGTAATTATTACAGCCGTATACGGCACAAACTGAACCAAGTTTATTCGACACTATTTCACAACATTAAAATAAATTTAAATATAAAATTCAAAATAAAACGATGTAAACAAATGTCACACATTAAAAGTCACCATTTGCAAATCACCTCCTTCACCTCTGACCGTCAAGGGCACTATGTATGCTATATTCCCTTTGTCTCAGCAACTTGTACATGTTATTAGGTGTTGTAGTATTTGTTAATACATACATATATCAATTGAAATGTCAGTGTTTGACAAAATGAAAACAGAATTAAATTTATATGATACCACATTAACAATTGAAGGGATAGATGGATAAAGGTGTTAACTGACATTGTTTAAAAAATTGGAGTATCCTATTCAATAATATAGTAATATGCTTGTTCAGGAAAATAATCGCTCGAATATTACTCTTGCATAAAAATGGACCAGATAATTCTGAGAAGAAGCATGTTACCTAAAGAAAACAGCACTCGTTGGTTCTCTTGTTTTTTGACACAAGAATCTTCTTCCTCCGTATTTGTGCGGTTGTAAATATTTGATTGACAAATATAATAATGATAATATACGTATTATAAATAAAAGCATTTAGTAAGAGAGAATAGGGCTGTAGTACGGCGCCTTTCATATCAAAACCTCACAGAATTGTCATATGTACACAAGCAATCTTTAATATTTAAAAAAATATATCTCAAAGCAATTACTTATCATTTTATAATAATTTTATATTGTCTACAATAAATTGCAATTTCAATGCATCAATAAAAATTAGTCGAAAACTAATTGGCATTTAGTTCCGAATCTTCGTTCTCGTTTAGATGAATGTTTCTTGTCTAAGAAATGTTTATTGACGGTTCAATAATCATTGTCGTGTTATTACAGTCGGATATTATTTATTTCTCCTAAGGTTCTTGAAACTGAGGAACATATTCAGCTGGATCTACCGTCTCCTTTTTTTTCAGTTATTTGTGCTACGTTTCTATTGATTTCATCTAATATATATTGTACAAATATTATCTACAATATCACGTAATTTCTGTGGTGTTTATGTATTTTTTTATTTTACAAAGCATCTGTAACACTGAAGAGCAGATGCACGTTAACTATTTTTGATTAGATTTGGTAATTTGATTTCAATTACATAAAATTGGCAGATTACTATTATCATAACAATATCCATATTCTCTTTTTACTATAATTTTGTCATTTTAATCATTAGCTCTCTGAATATAGCGTGATTCAATTCGGGTAAATCAAACTTCTCCAATAGAGAGATCATCAAAAGAGTGAAATTTGTCTGATAAAGTAGTAAGGAGTTGCATATGAGAGTTACAGCCTGTTGAAAAGGAGAAATAAATTGCAGTTTTTTCGGTATAACAGATCCATGAAAGATTGATGATAAAATATTGATGGTATTTAGGATCAGCAGAGATGCATTGCTAGACTCAGCAGCTCTTGTCTACGAATATTGTTCCTGGTTTCAGGAGTAGCGAGCTATTTTTCAGTTTTTTTTTTTAATTTATATACTTTTGAGGAACATAATTCTAGAACATTATTCTACATTAAAAAAATACGTATTATGTAAAAACAAAAAAACCTTCTAACTTTTTATTTTACTATAGAACCGCAATTGCTATTTAAAAAAATTGAGGTGATGATTTGAGGAAATCAAAATATTATTTATCTGCGATATACTTACTGAGAAATGAAATAAAAATAAGTGAATGTTCTTAGGATCAGAGAACCCAAGTAACAATTTTAGTTTTAACATGCTCTATAAGATATCCTCAAAGCTTAATTCTAAGACTACTTATGAACGTAAATAGTCAGAAAGAACTCTATAAAACTGATTTAAAACTCTTATTAGAGTAAAGGGGCCCACTTGGAGAAGGGCCTACATACCTCTTTTTAAAATTACCATTAAAATTTTCAAGTTTTAATGAATTGTCCAAATCTTTACTCATTGAGTATCTGAAGAGTATTATAAAACCACACTTGGTTTAGGATAAGTATCATATTAAAACTTAAAAGGCACACACATACATGCTTCGAGCTGACATGACGTTTTGTATTTAATGAAGTTTATGTTAAATGCAAATAAATCTAGTGCTACGCTCACTTGATACACGCATGATATTGTATATAAGCCTCATGCATAGTTATAAAATGAACATATGGCGACAACTGAGAACGATTCAGTTTATAGATGAACTACTTATAATAAAGTATTGGGACACCTCAAAGTAGGCTAAAATTTTCAACGACGACGCTAAGTTTACTGTAAAACATGGGTTAGATAGTTCTTAAAAATGCGTATGCTCCCTAAAAATTCAAATTTTAAAAAATATACGGGTAATTTTTTTTCTCGGTGACTTAAAAATAAATAAGTTGGTAGCATTAGCTCATATAATGGTTCAGTGTTAGTAAAATATTTTTAGAAAACATTTCTATTAGATATAGATTACATTTTTTTTGTTCAAACAGGATCATTGCCAATATGACTGATAATTATATATCTCTTGCCACGAGAAATAATAGCGGCAGTTCGTATAAACTCTAATAGTTTTAAGCAATTCTACTTTAAACATGTTTTGTCTTATAATTCCTATTAAATTACCAATTGCTCTTTAAGTATGTCGATTTGTTCTTGTGGAAGTATATTTTAAGCCTCATTGGCCTTATTATATTGCTTGAAGCTTGTAGGCTTATCTTAAAACCTGTTTTAAACCCTTTGAGCACATAACACAACCGCTTTAAAATCTATAAGATTTATGGTGCCCTGATAACATGACCTAAAAATTCAGTTCTTAGCGATACTACAAACGTCTACTCTTCACACCTCCCTCGTTTTTTTCAGTGCGTTAGTTTTACCATAGTCGGGCCGATGTAAGACTGGAACTTTTCTCAAAGAGTTATATAATTTTATTCGTTTCAATTGTCAGCAGACCAGTGTGCATACGTATACAATAAGTGACTTATTTACAACTATTTTCTTGGGATGATTGTAGCGTAATGTTGGTGAATCGAGAATCTCAAACAATAAATGAATATAGTTGTGCTTTTATTTTAAAATTCATTCAAGCATTTATTTCCTGTTTTCTATTATACCTAAAATTAACATTATAAATTAAAATCATATGTAACGACATTTATTAAACTCAGCTTTTTTTAACTAGAAAAGATTTTGGGTCCCTGATATGGAAAATATATTTACGTAAACTGGATGAGACCTAAAAGTTCTAAAAAAATAATATATTCTAGCCGAAAAACCAAATTTTTCATTTTACATTTTCCTTAACATGTAGTATTTGTTTATTCGATAATATTCGTATTAAAATAATTAGAAATCATTCGAAAGGAAAACATTTAACTCGAGACTCGACTCGAGATGAACGTCTGTTTATACTAAAGGTGAAGAATTATTTCACCCGCGAAAAAGAAATGGTGATACCTTGTTTCCTGTTCGAGCTGTAAAACAGCAACCACCTGACCTGCATGGAATTTCGTAAATATTGTTTGAGGACGGCTGACAATTAAATCGATTAACATTATTAATGGCTTTGGCTCTTTAAGACGAATGTTGCAATCTTACAGCGGCCCGGCTATATTGATATTTTGAAACATTATACTCTGAAAAAAAGGACCCAAACTCTATTATGTGATTTATTTCAAATTTTTTGTCTGTTTCATTAAAACTCTAATAAGTGGTTGGCTTTATGAAGGTCAGATCTGAAACTTGGTGGTCTCAAAGCATTTTAGATTTATAACCGGGCATTAACAACTACCCCTAGATAATTTCATAAAGTAATTATAAAACCAAAACACGTCCTAATTTTTTTATAACACTCAATACTCCTAACTTGGACTTAACAGCTATAAAGTTTTAGTGAAGACTTGACAAATGCCTTGATAAGTCAGTCATACACCAATAAAGACTAAAAGATAATTTAGTTTCGATATAACTTTTTGAAGACTTTTTAAAACTTTCTTTAAGACAAAATTATCTTTAATTGCACTTGGCATATAATAAATCTGGCATAAATCTGGTATAAATCACTAGTTTATGAACTGGCCACCATAAAGCACTGATAGAACTTAAATAAATCTAAAAGGTATTAAAATTGTTACTTGGAAATACATACAAAAAAAGGGTATACCCAAAATGGAAACGACGTAGCTACAGATACTGGTGTTTCAGAACTAATGTTCCTCATTAGCGCAGCGCGGCGTACCTTAATAAATATACCGATGTCCATAGGTGCGGCGTTGTTTCCTATTTTGGGGTATAAGATATAATCTTTTTTATTGTTTATGTAAAACTAAAAGTAGAGAGCCTGAAATTTGGAATACCCTGTATATCGTGAAGGCTACAATATAAACTTTTTTCGTGCTCCCTTTAGTTTAGAAATAAATATAAATATGATCAACTGCATACTAATTGATATCTGTACTTTAAGGCGAAAATTAATTTTAAAATAATAATCTATTTAAATTTTATTAACTTATTAATATTAATTATGTTAATGCATTAAAAACCATAATTTACTATTGGTCACAAAAATTATTACCTATACAATTCGTTAAGGTGTATAAATTCATGCAAATAAGTAGTTAAATAGTACTTACAACTATCCGCATGTCATTTATTTGTTTAGTGGTATAGAAAGAACATCGAGGAGGGACATTCAAGCACCATTTGTAGTTCCTCACGGTGGCGTTTCTTACATAGTGCTCTGTAACATTCACGGAGTAACTGGAACACATAAATATCAAAATTTAGTTATAGAACTGCACATTTTTGTACGTGGATATACAGGGTGTTTCAAAAACATGTGCCCATGGTTTAAGCGGAGATCCCTCATCCAAAAATAAGATAAATAGTTTCTATCAATATGGGTCCACTTTTACTTCATTTCTGAGATGCACGTTGTTAAAATGTTCTTATTTTTTCAATTTTTCAAAATATCTCCTAAAGGAAGCAGCCATTAAAAAAATATCAAGAGGTAACTTTTTTAGGCATTTACCTGTCTGCATAACTGTGCAATCAAAAAGTAAAAAGCCAGTGGCGTATATATATTTATTTAACAAACTAATTAAATTACAAGCCCGGACGTACGCCCTGATGAAGCTGGCTACAACGTTTTGGTACTAAAATATGTAGTATGTTAAGTACCTTTCACATATAAATATCATTCAAATGCTAAAGTCTTTTTTGAAGATATTTTGAAAAACTGAAAAAATAAGAAAAGTAACACCGTATCTACCTTACAGACTTTTTTTGATTAAATTTCAATACTCTAAAATCCATTGAAAAAAGTAATCATGAGATATTACCGTATAGGTAACTGATTGCTGAGACATTTTAATTAAAAATATACGGGGTGTTCCATTTGAAAAAATCGAATCAAGACACCGGCTCGGTGACGTAGTTGGCTAGAACATGCGAAGTGTGACTAGATAACAGAGGCGGCTGGTGGATTTAGGTTATACAATATCTCAATATTGAAGCATGGAATCTAAACAATATTTTAAGGCACGACTATCAGTACTGATTGAGGAAGTTTTGCAGAAAAAAAATTGAAAAAAAAAATGAGAAAAAAGTTACAGAAATACGCAGCCTCCCCAAATTCCATTTAGTGCATTAGTAAAATTTTCGTAAACTATTTTTTTTTTCGTAATCAGAAGGAAAATTTATCACCCCATTTTTTTTGGTTTTCGAAAATTTTGAATTTTTGTAAAATTATGTCTTTGATATTTAAGTTCTTCATTGTGTATATTTCAAAATATCATAAGTTTACAAAAAATCCAAAATTTTCGAAAACCAAAGAAAACGGGATGATAAATTTTTCTTCTGATTACGAAAAAAAAAAAATAGTTTGCAAAGATTTTTTTACTAGTCTAGAAGGAATCTGGGGAGGCTGCGCATTTTTGTAACTTTTTTTCTCTCAAATTTTTTTTTTTAATTTTTTTTCTGCAAAACTTCTTCAATCAGTACTGATAGTCGTGCCTTCAAATATTGCTTGGGTTTTATGCTCCAATACTGAGATATGGTACAAACTAAATCCACCAGCCGCCACTGCTAGATAAATTTTCATAAGTGTAACCCTCGCCCGTGCTCCTTCCCCTTTGGATTCTGGATAAACTGGATAAAAGAAGTGTGAAAAAAAAACTGCGTTTACATGTTCATTTCACAAAATGAATAATTACACTAAGTGGATACGACATAGGTACTACTCTCTATTTTTACATACGGAAGAATTAATTGGTAGGTAGTTTTATGTATGTAAAAATATTTTTCTCCTAATGTTATTGTTAATTAGCATGAAAAATTAGCTTTTTTTCTCAATTACGTTGCTTTTAAAAAAAATTGGTTCCTCTATGGCCCAAATTTATACAAAAATAGAAGAAGGGAAAGGAAATATTAGAGAAATAAAGGTTAAATTTTTGCATATTAAAATATTCAGGGATGATAGGAACATGTTAAATATTACAAGTTGTAACCAACCATCGCTTATTTGAAAAAAAAACACTAATTAATTATCCTAAACTATTTTTACTCCAAGCTAATAGGGCACCTGTTAACATAAATATAAATTTCTTAGATTTCAGGAGTGGAGGGGTAAAGAAAACATATTTAATAGAAATATGAATGATATCGAGCTCGGTATCGCAGTGGGCCAGAACGTTAAGTGACAAACTTAGCTGGTTTACTGCCTATTGACTCCCGGGTTCAAATCCCTGTTTCGATTCTGGCAAAGTCGAAGGGTTTAGTTGTGTGTGTCCGTGTTTTTTTTTAACTGTGTAACCCCTGTCCGAGCAGCTTCGGCGTTGGTTTGGGGGTTGTCTAATTTATGTGGTGTGTTTTTGAATTCTTAGATGTTACAGTTCATATTTTTGTAACAATAAGTTTTTTTATTCCCACATTTTATACAAATTTACATACAAAAATGAATACCTATTCTTTAGATGCATACTTATTTAATGATAATTTTTATTTTTAAATAAGTTGTTTTACAAAAAATGTTCTTTTACAATTATTTTTTTTTACATAATTCTGTAATATACATATGAGTAACAAGTTGGCGGAATTACTGGTTAAATTATTAAAACAGCGCATATGGAGTGCAACAATATGTAAATGTATCTCCTTAATTTCCTAAATTAAGGTTGACATATAATAAATTACTGAAAATAGAAACATATTAAGGTGTCTAATAAATAGGGTGTTTCCTAAATAATGTTTCAGGTGATTTCTTGGAAAATTTTAAAGAAAAAGTTTCTATGAATATGGGTCGGGAAATGCTTCCCTTCAAAGTTTGATTCGGACACAATAGCTTTATTCTAAAGGTGAATTTAAAGGGGGCCCCCGAAGATTTCTCTAACATATTTATTTTTATATGGACCTCCTGAAGTTTTTGATATCACCTAGGAAACACCCTGTATAATGGGTTTGTCGTTATAAGTAATTACTTTTACAAAACAGTTTTTGTAAATATCTGCAAAATCTATATATATATATATACATACCAAATTTAAATAGTTACATTTCTACAGATTTCTTTGTCTTAGTTGCAAAAAGTGGAACATCTCTTAGTCTAAAATTCTTAATTGTGAATTTTTTAAAAACATTACAATATAAATATTTCAGTGTATTTTAATATTTAACCGACAGCTGTAACGAAATTTCGAATAATTTCATCATAGTACATATTTTTCATTAATGAATGGCGTTCCATAGTTTGCATAGGCCCAGGCCTATTTTTTTATGAACATTGTGTTCTTCTTACATATGTTCTATGTGGAAAATTCTTGAATATCTATCTTTATTGCCCATACTTTACACTCAACTGTTTGTCTCCCTAAACTTTTTTAGTTCTGGTAACAAAACTCAAGTGGTGGAAGAAGACCAAGTTACGTTCTCTTTACTAGGGTTGCGTTCCTGGAATAAACAGGTTTAGATCAGTGGTCTGATCAAATTTATTAATTTTCAAATGCATCTGCATTCATTTCTTTGTGGTAGTCACCAGTACGACTTGATCAGTTCGCTATGGAATCAACTTCTATAATGCCAACAACACTAGGTACCAATGTAGATGCATTCAGCGACATTTTTCTGATTTATTCGGAACACTTAGATTAATGAATATTTTTAATGTTTTTATCCTGCAAAATCTTTTCAACCATATATCTTTCATTTAGTTATGCCTTAACCAAATAATAGTTTTTTATTTTCACTGCGAAACTGTTGTATTGACCTTAAGTAGCTTCTATGCCAACAAAAAATGTCGTCTTTTTTGTGATATACCGTTTTGGTTTTCCCAGAAAAATCCATTTTTTGCCGAGTTTTCCATAATTTCTTTCTTGTTATTTGAGTTCTTCTATAATTACATTTTTTCGTCTTGGAATTAGTTTTAGTGATTTCCCACTACCACTTTACCAACCTCTGCCCGTCATATACAACACATCTCAATTACTCTTCAACACAACTTATCAGATTCTGGTGTTGGATATAACAATATTTTCGTTTACTGCCAAATTCACATTTGCCTGTTCATTACACAAAGTGAAAACTGAAGCGCTTGATGTGTTCAAGCACAAAGTATGTTCTCGAAATCAAAATGTTCTAATAGTAGTTGGATAACTGTCCTCTGGTGTACTACACAGATGGTTATCGTGAAGCCGCCAGACCATCCTCCGAGGCGGGAATATATCTGGAAGACAGTACACCACGGTCTTCTAGGTAGAGGTTTACACCATTCAAACGGTGCGATTAAAAAACATATTGAGACATATTATACGGACGGAATATAATTTAACCTCATGTAATACAAGATAAATATTTCTTTTTAAACTAAAACAAGTCGTGATATTGACTATTAAATTAATTCGATGCCAAAACCAAGCAAATTTTAAAACCTGTACTTCTTTACATTCGCTCTATTTTATAATATTGAAATAACCCTTGAGTACTGACGATGAGATAACAAATGCCAATATATGACAAATATTAATTTAGTGAACATTTTCAGTAATTTTTTTAAATTCTAGGATGAAGAATGTCAACAAAGAAATTTTTCTATCGTAGCTGCGTGTTCGAATACCGCCACCAGAACTGACAATGTCGGTGGGAATGGTTGTATGTCCACGTTTTTCTAAGTGTAACCCCTTCTAGACAGCTTCGGCTTTGGATTCGGGGGTTGTCTAATTTCTGTGGTGTTTATTACGATAATTATTACTATTTCAATGGAAATACGTCTTATTTTAGAATTATGTAATTGGTAGTAATAATTCTTCAACAATATGATACTTTTATATATTGTACATTTTTATTACGCGGACTATTAATAATTGCATCATACCATCTGAAGAGGCCACTTGACCAATTTGCTGTCAGCCCTGCCTAGTTTAAAGATGCTTGACTAATGTATTCTTTTATATTTCTCAGCGTTTTCTTTTCTTCATGTTATATCTCGTACTACTGAGACTGATCCACTTTTAAACATTTCGTCATTACTATAGACAAGTTCGAGCTAAAACAGTGAATTTCGAAAATGCAAATCATTGTGTTGATCTAATGACCACAGTAACAGTTCCCAGCTAAACTTTTATTGTTACACAAGTGTATAAGTAGATAGTTCATATTATCTGTTATTTTACACAGATATACAAATATCTATATGTAATAAAATCCTACACGCAATGGAAAAAATAATCAAATTAATTGCAAAATGTTCTAGCTACCTACTAAAAGAGATTATTAGAAATATAACTGTTTATAATTAAGTATGATAGATAGATAGATCTTTATTGATGCACAGGAAAATACAAATTCTTACATAAGTCAAAATACAGCAATATATATATTACATACCTAGAAAATGCCATGAAGAGTGGCATATTAGATTTTAACATTATCTTTTACATTTAAATTTAAAACTTATACACTAGATTAGGACAAAACGAAAAAAAATATATATATACTAAAAATCGTGAATTGTGATATCACTGTTTAAAAATTCGTTGTGGGAGTAGTAGGCTTTCCTTATTAAGAACTTTTTTATTACATTTCTGAACTCGTTTCCTTTAAGAGATTTCACACCTATAGGTAATTTGTTATAAAAAGTTGGAGCCAGATGCAGTGTTGCATTCCATGATTTATTTAATCGTAAAAAATCAATTCTAAGATTGTCTTTGTGGCGTGTGTCATGATTGTGTATACTTTGTGATGTATTATAATGGTCTACGTTATTTTTTATGTATGTTATACACTCAAAAATGTATCTGCTGGGAAGGGTCATAATGTTTAGATCTCTATATGCATTTCTAGCATCTGCCCGATATTCTATTTTTTTCTATAATACGAACTGCCCGTCTTTGCAGTTTAATTATCCTATTTGTGTGGGAAACAGACTGTATGACTGCATGAAAGGTCATAATACAAACCTGCTGACTCACAGTTTTTATTAGGTTTTTTAATAAAAATTTGCTTTTAGATATTTTGCTAGCTATGTAGTTAACATGACAATCAAATTTTAAAGTAGGGTCTAGAAAAACTCCTAAAAACTTTATTGATTCTGGGTTGTTTATTTTATCAATTTTACGTAAGGAAATTTTTTCAGTCTTATTTACATTTAGTCTTAATTGGCTTGCTGAAAACCAATCCTCTACCTTGGAGATAGAAGCATCCATGCAAGATTTTAGTTGATCAAAATCGACATTGCAATGTGTAAACTTTGTGTCGTCTGCGTATAGAAGTAAAGCACTGTCTGTGAGGGATGTGGGAATATCATTAATGTATATGAGGAAGAGCAGAGGACCCAGGATTGATCCCTGGGGGACTCCATGGGTTATTTGTCTCTTCTCAGAGAGGTTGCCCCCATAATAGGTTACTTGGGATCGATTTGTTAGATACCCAGATAGCAATTTCAGACTCATAGCTCCGACTCCATAATATTCCAGTTTTTTTTAATAAGATATCAAAGGCCTTGGAAAGGTCGCAAAAGGTTGACTCTACAAAGTCTCCTTCTTCGAAACCTCTGATTATGGTGTCACATAGTTTGTTTATGGCACCAATGGTGTTTTTGTCTTTTCTAAAACCGCACTGATGTTCTATCATGAGTTTGTTATATTCTAGGTAGCTATACAACTGGTTCTTTAATAAAAGTTCTAATATCTTCGATATCACTGGTATCAGAGCTATAGGTCTGTAGTTGCTTGGATCAAATTGATCGCCTTTCTTAAATATAGGAATTACTTTCGAAATTTCAAAGCATGAAGGGTAGACACCTTCCTTTATGCATTGATTAAGCAATTTTGTCAAAGGTATTATTAATATATCTTTTAAGGATTTAATTAGCATTATGTCTAAATTATAAAAGTCTTTACTATGTTTATTTTTTAATTCATTTATAGCATCTCTGACCTCAATGTAAGTAACCTCTCTAAAGGAGAAACTTGGATTTGGTTTATTTATGTTAGCTCTTACAAGATACTCTTTATAAGTTAAAATTGGTTCCCGCAAATTATTTACTGTGTTGTTTCCTACGTTTATAAAAAAAAGAATTTAAATCATTTGCATGAATACTCACTTCCTCATTCGTATTTGTTTTTCTATTTCTATTAATGACCTGCCATGCAGCCTTTGCCTTGTTATCTGCTTTTTCGATAAATTCAGTATTCGCTTTTTGTTTAGCTTTATTTATAGCAAGACGATATTTATATCTATAAGTTTTCACCGCTTCAGCCAGCTCTGGTGTCCTAAAATTTTTTTGTAGATCTGTTAAAAACTTTTTTTCCCTCATGTTCCTAATATCATTGTTAAACCATTGTATTTGGGTTTTTTGGCTTGAATTTATTTGTCTTTTTACCTCTGGGAATGCAGTATTTCTAAAGTGTAAAATCTTTTGTAGAAAACAATTTACTTTATTATCTGCATCCAAATTTGAATTTATAAATTCCCAGGATTCTGTTTCAAGTAAACGATACATTTTTAGTTTACCTTGAGATGTGATTGGTCTGTAAATAATGATTGGAGATTTGTGACTACTCCTATTTTTTAAAAGTCTTATATCTACACTTATATCTATGGCAGAGTGATCTGACAGTAAAGGATCATATACATTTGTTACACAGTCTAAAATATCACAGAAGTTGGTTGAAATGTATGTTAAAATCACCGTTAATAAGGATATACTTGTTCATGTTAAAAACTCTGTCAAGCAATGAGGTCATAACTTCTAAAAATACATTGAAGTCTCCTTCCGGAGGTCTATATACAGTGATGATGATAAAATTCAATTCCGTAAGTTCAACAGCTGAGAGGTCACAGTTCATTTCTACAGAAAGTGTCCCTATATCATTTTTGGGTTTATATTTAATATTGTTTTTACAGAGTATGGTTGTGCCACCATGTATATGTGTGCTTCTTGCATAAAAATTGGCAGTAGAGTAACCATTTAGGGATAAAGAATCAATATTATCTTTGTCTAAGAAGTGTTCACTAAAACACAGGACATCATAATCATGGTTTCTCGTTTGCATTAATGCCTCACATTCTCCGATTTTGTTTTGGAGTGAGCGTATGTTTAAATGAAAAATGTTTAACGATACGTATTTAGCATGATATAATTTATTGTCATTTGACTCGTTTCGAGATGATTTATTCTGGATAAGTTTATTTTTTCTTGCTGCCTGTTTCCTTATCACTTTCACGCACCGGGGATTTATGAGTAGTGGGCCCGGACACAATTTCATTGTTACATGCTTTTCTAGTTTGATTACGTTCATTTTTGAGCCTGCTTCCCTGCTTATTTAAGAAAAATTTTTTTTATTACTTTCATGTTCCCAATTTTGTTCATGGTCGTCATCTTGTCTGTTTTTTGGGAAGGTGTATCTGCAGAAACCAACCTCTTTGGGCCAGAACGTAGCATTATATGCCTCATCTTTTAATGCATATTCTAATCCTACTTTGAACGCTTTCATTCTCGTTCTCTTTAGTTGGAGATCTTCCACAACCACTGTTCTGTCTTTCATAACTGGCTTGGAATTCAGATATTTTTTTATTTTGTCGGCTGTGACTTGCAATTTACCTCTAGATAGAAAAATCCATATCCTTTTTTGTACTCCCTCAAAGTCTCTCTCTTCGCCTGCATTTCCATTCCCAATTTGTATGGTAGATTTGGTTTTTTTTGTTTTTTAAAATATCACTATATGTTGGTTTATTTTTATTTATTAGGTTTTGGTCCTTTTTTTTCGTCAATGTTTATAATATTATGCATAATCTGTAGTTGACTTTTTTTCCATTTCTGATGTTTTTGCTTCCTCTTTTTTGTGTGTTTTTTTGTTTGGTTGACTAGGTGTTTTTTGTTCTTGTTTGTTTATATTTCTATTGATAGTGGAAGGTGTTTTTTGTATCTTCTTGTTATTGTGTCCAGAGATATAATGGATTTTATCATTATTTATATCGCTATTATTATTATTTTAATTTCTGAAATAGGACTGCACTTCTTTTTGTATAAAGGTTTTTATAGATTCACAGTTTTCACTATTTTTTTCTTCCATGGTGTGTTGTTTTTGTGGTGTTATTTTCGTATTACTTTTCAAGTATATTAATTCTTTTTCCAGGGCAAGTATTTTTTCTTTTAGAAGGTTGTTTGTAAGTGTTAGCTCTGAGTTAAGTTCTTTTAATAACTTATTTTCACTCTTTAATGATTCAGTTGAGATTTCATTTGTACATTCAACCTCACATTCATCATTGGTTAAAGTTGTTGGTATTTCATTGGATAACTCTTGCTTGGTGCAATATTTTTTTCTTGAGGCACAACTCTTGTGGAATTCTGCTCCGCAGTTCACACATTGCACCTTATTTATCACTTTCTTTTCACAATATTTGCAGACACTTAAAGCAATTGT